>JANAVB010020620.1:0-58671 GCA_029216955.1 Iris pallida
AGTCGTACCGAGGCATAGGGTGGGAAGGACGAGTGCGTCATAAATGAACTGCTATACCTATTTTCGTTTATTCTTAACCTGAGAGTCCACGCAGGGGCGAGGATTGATTGCTTGAGCTAACCTGAGAGTCCACGCAGGGACGAGGGTTACCTGTTGTTTAAACCTCGAGCTGGGTTGCAGTCCTCTCGATACGTAGCTAGTATGTATACGATCTCCTAGTCCTACGTATTTTGGGACTGGGACGTCTTGCTCATGCCCTCACAAAGGGGTTTGCTTAGTGCCTCAACATTTCAAACCCTGTATATGCTAATGATTTTAACAAGAGCATTAAAAATAATGACAAAGAAGTATATGCACCATGTAGCTGAGTGTTGAATCTAGCCTGCATATGATATCTGAAAAAGAGAGCACCCTAAAACAGTTGAGAAGTACACTTTGGCAACATCTCCCAAATTTATTTATAACATAACACTAACTGGGAAAGGGAATTATTTTCATGAAATCATGAAAAAAGAAATCTATAAACTCGGATCCAGACAACACGGATACTTTTTAATGCCACAAATGCCTCTAGCATCATATAACTAAAGAGAAATTTCTGAATATTTTCTGAACGTAAGAAAGCTTTTGAACAGAGGAAAAAAAAAAGAGAGAATATGGAGAAGAAGAGCAAATGTATCAAATAATTTTCTAGTTTTGTAGATAATTGTTATTATCTTTTGACTTTCTGAAACCAAGAACTTTGAAACTACTGAAATTGTCGAAACCGTCGATAACGATACTCATAAGGGTCCGAACCGATTACGAGTCCAAGTCCGATACTGTGAACCTTGTTACAAACCATTTTCATATAATTAGAGCCTTAAACTATATTATGTAATCTTGCAAGAATATAGTAATGTTTATATACGTGTATAACAGGAATATGGCACATTGCCAATCCAAGCTAAACGAACTTGGTTTCTGGTTGTAGATGGAATTCGCTGATAAAGGTTGGGCCTTCCTAGCCCAACCCCAAAAACTTGAGAGAGAGAAAGGCTTTGTTTCTATTATCAGTGTTATTATTCTTCTTGTTTTTTGTTATTTTTGTTCTTGTTGTATGTCCAATTATTTTATTTAAAAAGAGGCATTTGGTTCGTTATCATGAACTAAATTTTTTGTTTTGATGATTATGTTAAACACATATAAAACTAACAAGAAACGCTCAGACCTATTTCATACGATTGCTCATGTTCAATTGTTTAATACAAGTATGATAAGGAAGCCTAGTACTAATCGTGATGCAAACTATCGGCAATCAGTATTTCTAGTATCAGGTCCTGATGAAGAGAAGGGGAGCTCTTCAATTTACTCTTTATTTTTCATGCTCATATTAACATCTACAAAATGCAGGAAAGAAGTGGCAAATATGAAATTCCTTAACATTGAATTTTTTTTTTTTAGTTTGGCATCTCTATATAGGGAAGTCGACCTTTAGCAAGCTAACATCCTACACTAAGAAGCACACACTCTGAAAATCATCAAAGTGTCAGTGTCGCATCACGTCAGATATGTATAGAACATGACACCAGTACTCCAAAATACACTAAGACACCAAAATCAATGTCTGTGTCCGTGTCATACTGGCGTACTCGTCCCCCTGCAATAGATCCTATATCACCTTGAAGAGATAACATCAGATCAACCAAACCACAGAATTGCATCCTTAGTTTTCAGAACATACACCAACTAAATACAAAACAAGTATCGAACGTCGTGGGTCCAATGAGAACATTTTCTAGTTCCATCTCCAAATCTAGCTATAAAAAAAACTAAGTGCTAAGATTTGGAACACCCCACCAACAAATGACTCCAATTTGGCATCAGACTAAGGGACAATCATAACAATCTAATAGAGCATTGCACTCTTACGCACTTCCAAGACATAGATCTCCAACGAAAAAACTATCATCTTGATCATGAAAGAATCCAAGCTTTTTTTTCCAGAACATCTGACTTTGAGCCAGAAAATCCAGATCCAAAATCATGTTCCCCACGAACCCTAATCCCCAATTTCCAATTTTTACAAGAAAACATACCTAGCCAAAGATCAGAAGCACCACAGAGAAAAAGGTATAAAAATCGCATCTTTTTCACTAACCATGGCAAAACTGAACGAAAAAAGGAAGACCCACGTTCCCATTTTTGTCGGAGAACATCACAGTGCACTGAATAACGATGGAGCAGAGATCCACAACCACCAAATTCAGAAAGAAATCATACAGAAAGCAGCATAAAGTTGGGATTTTTACCTACAGAAACCAATGGAGAGATCAAGGGACAGTAGACATTGCCAACAAAGAGGAGAGAGAATGAGAGGAGAGAGACAGAGTGTGTGTGTGTGAGAGAGAGAGAGAGAGAGAGAGAGTGTGTGAGAGAGAGAGAGAGACTGTCTTTCTTCTTACTGTCTGAAGAACGAAAAGACCAAAATGCCCCTAGGGTTTACATGGTTTGCATGTTTGCTTACTGGCCCCTCGGCCTACCGCCACCTGTGGGAAAATGATGGATGGTGTGAAATGATGAGGATACCCCTCCGTAGGAGAGCATGGGAGGGAGGAAGAGTGAGTGCTACACAATGTGTGTTGCTCTTTGTTGTCATGTCCCAATCACATTTGGTTGTGGGGGAGACCTTGACAGAGACATCTTATGTACATTGCTCAACTACTTTAAGTAAACATTGTTTCATTGAAGCATTTGCATCAATTTCATTATCTTTTTCACTACAAACAGTATTGTGAGAAATTTTAATTTTTATAGCATGTGTAGGGTCAAAAGCGGTTGCAACCCACATTATTTTTTATTTTTTTAGCAAGTGTTGGCTCACTTAAATCGTGTGTCCTCCTCCCGCATACGATTTTTAGCCGGTCGTCATATCATTTCGGATTCTTCGTGCGGATCTTGTCGCACTGGCTTTGTCATCATCGTCTCACATGCACACCTCGCGGTTCTACGAGATGGCCATGACGTCTTTCGCAACTCAACGCATCGCTTCGTCCACGACGTCTTCACGACGCCTACGATAGTCGATGCCTTCCAGCCACCGTTCTATGCGCACGACGTCCTTACGGTGCCGCACGACGGACAGCATGGTTGGCCGTCATTTATACCCGTGATAGAATGGTGTCGGTCCTCGACTGCCCACACGGCATCCTAGTAGTTGAGTTTCATGCACGGGCGCCCCATTCTGGCCCATGCCAGCTCAGATCGTGACCATTTTTCATCTGTCCTCCGATGTTATCGGTGCCCCGCACCGTGCATGCCATGCTCATCATCGCCCAACACATATTACATTGTAAAAGAAAATTAATTATGGACAACCAAACACCCTCTTAATATAAAGACTAATTTTTACCTCTATTTTAAACTATTTACGTTTTCAACTTGATATTCTACTTTTAAATTCAAGAAGTTGATATTTCGTTAAAAATGACCAAATTATCCCCTACACACCCACTCCCCTACTGCCACCCCACCCCTGCATGTGCTGTCCCTCCGCTACGTCGTAGATTTCATTTAAGTTAGACATTGCTAAAAAAATTAGTGTAGCCCGATCGAAATCCCTAATACTCTCTCTCTCTCTCTTCTCTCTCTCTCTATATATATATATTATATATATATATATAATATATATATATATATATATAATTTTTGGATTCCCATACTTGCTCGCGCCCCTACTGTCCCATAGAAGTTTGGATCCCCCCCCCTCCGATGCCCATCGTTAATCGATCCCTTCGTCGAATCCTGAACGATGTACTATGTATCTGATTTATGCCACCTGATCCTGCGAGTTTGAACCCTCAGGTGCCCCCTTTTACTCTGACATCACACATTGCTGACCTCCGATGTCCGACTATGCCTCTTAGGCACCCACTCTTTTCTTTTACCATCTTCAGTTTCGACGGTCGATGGTATGTATCTTGAACCCAATAAGATGGACATGAAGACAGGATAATGGTGCTAATAGAACACGGATTAAGAACATCGGTTACATATTTTTCCATATTATAAGTTCACCATAACAATAATGACAGTGAAACAATCACTGACACGAATACTGATACGTTTACCGTAACTATAGCAACATCTACCAAAAGTATCAAAATAAAACCCTAATAGTGATATAATGAGCTATGCGGTACTTTTCTTATTTTAGTTAGAGTTCCTATATGTTTAAGGCTTTTAACTTAGCGACCATAACCTAGAACATACTTAAAGTTAGCCTAATCATAGCTTAATAGCCTAGTTGCACTTTCTAGGACATTTATAATTAATTAGAATTTTTCATAGTAATAATTTTACTAAGAAACTTGTAACCGACCAACTTCTAAGTTTTGTCATGACCAACCCCAACCATGGGACTAACCCCAAACTTGATGCTAGCATTATTATAGAAATTTTTAGATTTTTTTCAGGATTTCTTTTCTAAATTTGTTTATTATTTTTAGGCGCTTAAGAAACTAGTTGTTGAATTTAAAAATAGTTAAAAATAATTTTATATTTTAAAAACCTTTTCTAAATAAATGAAAACATTTATTAAAGAGAAAATTTTCTTGTAGGTTTGGGTTGAACTCTGAGCCCATCCTCCCTTCTTAATTCCTTGTTTCCCTTCTTCTTTTTCCAGTCCAGCTTTATTTTTCATTTTTATAGCCCGGCTTGACTCAAGAGCACGTCCCTTTTTCAAGTAGCTACAACTATTCTTATAATAAGTTCTCTTTTTTTTTCTGTTCAACCATTCTTATAAATCATGTGTAGCCCACCAAGGCCCATCCAGCATGGCAAACGTTGCAAATTCTTATGATAGGACGGTTCTCCTGTGTGCCGACCGGCCCCACCAAACTCAGATTGCCCTCCCTTATAATAGTAGTCGCCAAAGAGCTTCCTCTAAATCCTATTTTCTTTTTTTTTCTTTTTTGTGTCCGCGGTGCACCGTTGTGTCCTAGGTATGTCCAATACAATTTCGAGCCCCAACTTAAGATCCACCACCGCCATTATACCCCTATTCCTCTCTTATATCATTAGGATTTACTCTAGCCCTCCAAACATCCTGACACTAAGTTATGGTCGTTTATGTCCTAGATTTTTAGGACATGAAGAGCTTTTTGATTGGTGAACCTTTTAGGCTCGCCACACAAGATCCAGTCGTCATCTTCTCTATCCACCTTTGTCATTGTGCTCGTGATTTATTTATCTTCTAACATGGTAAGTTTGGCACAACCACGATGTCATTTGGTGGGTCAAATTGATTGTATCAGCACAACATGTCCTGATTATGTCTAGTAGCTCAATTAACTTCCACGAGGCGTAACTTCCTTACGTGACCTCCATTTCTCGATCCATTTTCAGATATATCTTTCCCCTCTGTCTTATCTTTGATCTGATGGTTGGATCACCCATATCATGATCATACATTATGTGCGACCCTAGACTTTACTTGTTATCCAGATTTGGTTATGTTGACTTTTTGGAACATTCTGTAGTTGGATCTTTGATCTGTTGATATAGTTGCGACCATATTTACTTTTTACCATAGGATACCAAGTTTCCTAGGATATGGACATTTGTAACTCTTTAAATTTTTATTATATTTAAAGTTAATTTATTAAATTTAAGTTATTGAAATAATAATAATATATTTATATTTAGATAATTCAATTAGTGATAAAAAATATTTTTTATTTTTTTAAATAACAATTAGTTGTAACTCCAACTCTTACATTCCGTAACCTCCGACCTTCACATTCGTAACTTCCAACCTCTTACATTCGTAACTACCAACCTTTACATTTCGTAACTCCTAACATTTTCCATTTCATAACCCCCGATCTTTCACATTCGTAACCTCCCTTATTTCTCTATAAACATAGAAATGTTGAGACAAAACAAAACTCATTACCATCTTCTTCCTTTGGAGCAACCCAGCGACCCAAGCCACCGGTGCCGCACCGACGAGCCGAGCTTCGTCGACACCGAACCACCTCCTTCTTCTTCCTTGGTAAGAACTAAACTCTAGCCTTGGTATAGTTTAAATTCAAGCATGCTAACCCCAAACCAATCTTGACACAATGGTCTGACCGACCCTAGGATTCAGTCCTGACAGACCCTAGTTCGAGCCCTCCTTGCACGTTTATATATATATATTATATATAATAATATATATAGATATATATATATATATATATATAATATATATATATATATATGAAGTTGATGATGGCTCCTTCCTCCTGTCCGATCCCTCCCCCCCCCCCGATTCCCCCCCTCTTCCCCTCCTGGCACCCTCCGCCGCCCGACGCCTCCGCTGCCGCCCGTCCGACAGCCGGCGTCGACGCACTCCCCTCCGCTCTCCGTCGTCGTCGTGGTCGGCAACGCTCCGGGTCTCCGTATGCAGCTTCCCCTCTCCAGGCGGGAGACCTTCATCGTCCTGCCGGGGAGTCCCGGCCGGCTGGCCTCGCTTCGGGCGACGACGCGGCCACCCCGATCTTCCCTCCCATCGATTCTTGGACCTCCTCCTCCTAGGAGCTCCCCCGCCGCCGTGCCCGCCTGTGGCGGTGCGATCCCTTGCTCCCTTCCCTCCCTGCCGGGATGCCCCGCCCACGCCGTGCCTACCGTCTCGGTGGCGGATGGCGTGGCTATTATCGGCCCAGGAGGTGGTGAAGAGCCGTCCCCGCCGTGGTTGATGCCGGCGACCTCCTCCCCTTCCCCTTCCCAGGCAGGGTTCCACCCCCTTTTCCCTCCTCGTGCTCGCTGGCCGCAGGAGATCACCGCCCTGTGACCATTCCTCGGCATTGCTCCGGCGGACCCTCCCCGCGGTGGCGCCCCCGCTGAGCTGGCCCCCCTAGCCTTAGATCGGGCCGAGCTTCTCCGCCTCAGGCAGTGGTCCCAGGGGCAGCCGTACTCTCTGCGGTGGCTCGCTCCCTGCTCCCGGAGTCCAGCGTCCGTCGACGCCGCTCGGCAGGGAGCCCTCGATCCCCCAACCGGTGGCGTGTTCAAGACCGCTGTTGTCCCTTCATTCTTGTCAGTCCTCGTGGGCCTGTCCCTCGGGAGGAGCGCGCCTCGGGGTCCGAGCGTTGACGCTCCTATCTCTGCGTCCTCGGACGGCCCGCCCGTCCTCTCTTGCGCGCCCAGTGAGCCCACTTCGGTTTGCGCAGGAGAGCCATGTGCTTTGGCCAACTTTGAACGGCCTGTTGTGCTCCTTTGCACTGAGAACTCTGGTACTCCCCATGTGCAGCTCGTGGGCCCCCCCATGTGGCAACCTGCTCTTCCCCCTTTGCGCGGTTGGGTCAGCGCAATCTGGACCCCCCCTCTCTCGATATGGGTTCAGCATTGTTGGCTCAGCGCAGTTGGTCCCCCTGCCCAGAGGAGAGCTATGTGCTAGCCAACTTTGAGCGGTCTGATGCGCTCCTTTGCGCAGAGAACTCTAGAACTCCCCTTGTGTAGCTCGTGGGCCCCCACCATGTGGCAACCTGCTCTTCCCCCTTTACGCGGTTGGGTCAGCGCAATCTGGACCCCCCTCTCGATTTGGGTTCAGCGCTGTTGGCTCAGCGCAGTTGGTCCCCCCCTTGCGCAGTTGACCAGCGCAGTCTGGCCCCCCTGCCGGGCACCTCTCCACTCATGGGCTCCCAACATCCTTCCTCCCCTACGAGCCTCCCGGACCCCGTCGCTGGTCACTGCCAGATCTCCTCGATCGCAATCTCCGATCGTGGCAGTCCATCCCTCCCCCCTACAGCAACGCCCCAGGTCGCTCCCTCCTGGCCCAACTCCGCCTTCTCCCGATTGACCAAGCTCGCCCCGACGCTCCCCGGCCACCTCCGGACGTGGAGCTACCTCCTCTTCCCCCTCACCGTCTCCGACCTTGACGCGTCTCGCGTTGCACTCTCGAACAGACCCTTACTGGGTCAGGCCCCGGTTCCCCGGGCGGTCGCTGACGATGTTCCTTCCCCCCCACAGGCCTTTGCCTGCTTGGGTTCTCCCTTAGCGCAAGCCTCTTTCCCCCGGCAGTGGCTGATGTGGGCGCTCAGTCCCATCCCCGCCCTGGCGGTATTCCCCCGAGCCCCACGGTAGATCCCTTCTCCCTCTGGGCTCTTAAAGATGTTGCCCCCTCCTCGAGACGCGGGTCGCCCTCTGGCCTGGGCCCGTCGGCATCCAGTTCCCTCCCCAGCTCCCTCTCCTTTGCGGACGTTCGAGACCTGATCGGGTTAGGTCTGGCCCTGTTACGGCCGTGGAAGTGGTCCTGCCTGATGTCAATCTGACGCCTCCGCCGGACGAATACCCTATCCGGGTCCCTTTCTCCTGCGAGGAGATCCGCTCCCTCTCTTCCCCCTTCAGCAGAACTTTGGTTCTCAAGTTCGGATCCGGATGCCCTAAGATTTCTATCGTTCGGGAGGCCATCACTCGATGGGGACTGTCGGCAACCTACCGGATAGCTCCCTCGACCCCAAACACCTGTTTTTCTCTCCTCCGACCTGGACTACAGCAAAGTATGGATGAAAGGCACGACCAAAATTGACACTCAGTTTGCCAAAATTGTCAAATGGTCACCGAACTTTAACCCCAAGATAGATTCGACCATCATCACCTCCTGGATCACCCTTCCCAATCTTCCCCTAGTCTGCTTCCTGCTGCTGCCCTCAAGAGGATCGCCAGCTCTTTCGGAGTCCTAGTGGCCATCGCAGAAGAAACGAAAAACCTCTCTAAATGCAACTACGCAAAGATTTGCGTAGAACTGGACCTCACAAACGAGCCACCCAAAGTGATAGAGATAGAACTCGGAGATCAATCTTTCAGTCAAACGCTGGTCTATGACAACAGCATTATTTTCTGTCAACACTGCCAAATGTGCGGCACTCGCTGCAACAATGCTTCCGAGCTCCCAGAACTCAAGAAACCTGTCCTCAAGAAAGTGCGAGATACCGGCGCAGCACCCCCATCCCGCTCCATAACGCGGATCCCCCTCAACCCCGCTTCTCCCGTTCGAAGTCCCCCCATCCTCTCCGCTTCCGACTCCGAACCACCCCCTTCTCTCGCCATCACTCCCAATTCCAGTGGAGCGATAGTCTCGGAGCCAGCTGACGGCGCCCCGGAGCTGACGTTCTCTGATTGCCTCCCTAACCCCTCATCCCCCTCTCTCGCCATTACTCTTCATAATTCCTTCGCAGCACTTGAATTTGATCCGGATGATTGCGCTTCAGAGACGCCTACCTCCGGTAGTCCCCCCAACCCCCTCCCCTCACCTTCCGGCCGCGACATAGCCCCCTCCACAACCCCCCCATCTCCCTCTCTCCCTCGCTGCCCCACACCAAGCCTCCTCCACTTTGTGCTTTCCGATGCCCAGTCTTCGGCCGGTATCAGATCGCACTCCATCGGTGCGGTAGCCAGGGCTTCGTCCTCAGTCGCTTCATCGTCCCCCTTCGATCGGCAATCGTTCCTTATCGCCCATCCTCCCCGCTCACAGGAAGATTTTGGCAGGCTCAGAAAGCGGGCTTCCTCGATCGAGACAATCCTCTTTGTGCTCTGTCGGAATGCGAAGACACTGACATTTCCCTTCAACCGTCGCTGTCAGTTACTTGAGTTCAGATCGGACTCTAGCTCCAGTCAGCACCAGCCCGAAAACAACTCTCTCAAGAAAAAGAAGAAATCCAAGAAACAAAGGCAGCGTACGGCGATGACCACGAGGTCCGCCGCAAAGTTGCAAAACCCCCCCACCTCCTCCCTAATGCCTAACATTCTTTCTTGGAATGTTCGAGGCATTGGAAATAAACAGACTATGAATCGGATCATCAGCCTTACCAAATCGCATCGGATTGATCTTGTCATTATCGAACCCAAAATACCTCACAAAAGAATGAAAGGATTCAACTCAAGCTGGGATTCCCTTCCGCGATCACCGGCTGTCACGACATTTGGATCTTCTTCGCGGCAGATCTCCGCTTTGGCATTATCAACGACTCCCCCAAGCCCTCTCCTGTTGGGTTGAGCACCCCGTCTTCAAGTCCTACATTCTCCTGTCGGCCATCCATGGTAGCTGCAGTATCCCGGAACGTAAAATTCTTTGGGAGCTTCTGTCTGGCCCCTCCCTTTCTCGCGATGATTTGCCATGGCTTTGCATTGGAGATTTTAACACGATCTCTTACAGAGAGGAGAAATCCGGTGGTCGTGACCCTCCTCTCTCGGCCATGGAGAACTTCAACAACTTTGTCCTAACCGCCCACCTTTCCGCCATCCCCTTCCTCGGCAACCAGTTCACTTGGTGCAACATGCAAGATGGTACGCGTAGGCAGTACTCCCGCCTTAATCGGGCCATGGTGAATAAATGTTGGTCGGATTTGGGATTGATCAGTAATCTGTCGCACCTGAACTCCACCGAATCTGACCATTCCTCCCTCCTTCTAGAGATAAACATCTATCATAATCACATCAAAAAATCCTTCCGCTTCCTTGACTTCTGGCACCACCACCCCCAGTTCATACACATTGTGGAAGAGGCTTGGGCGTCTGTCTCTCACCCGGATCCTCTAGTCAGAATTGCTACCAAGCTTAAAGCCACAAGGAAAGCCCTCACGGCCTGGAGCAAAATTGCGTACGGAGACATTTTCCAAGCCATTAAGGATGCTGAAGACGATGTCACCCGGGCGGAGATTGATTTTGCCCTCCTCAGCTTCCAGGAGAATCGTGCCTCTCTCAACCTCGCCAAGGCCATCCTCAAATCTAGAATCAGGGTTGAATCTGAATTCTGGAGACAAAAGGCTAGATTAACCTGGGACTTGGAAGGAGACAAGAATTCTGCCTTCTTTCACAAATACGTCAAAGGACGCAGAAGCTCTCTTAAGATCCATCGCATCCGTGATGATAACGGCCAACTTCTAGACGATCCGGTGAACATCCAGACGGCAGCATGAACTATTTCTCCAACATGTTTGCTAAAGAGGCCGTGTTTAAAGATGACGGATTCCTGTCCGTGATCC
Organism: Iris pallida; assembly: GCA_029216955.1. Taxonomy (NCBI): domain Eukaryota; kingdom Viridiplantae; phylum Streptophyta; class Magnoliopsida; order Asparagales; family Iridaceae; genus Iris; species Iris pallida. The sequence goes on from JANAVB010020620.1 coordinate 11,004, forward strand.
CCTCCATAATTTGTGACAGGGATAACGAAAGCATCAGCGCTCCCCCCTCTATCGACGAGATTAAAACTGCTGTGTGGTCCATTAATGCCAACAGCACCCCGGGTCCGGACGGATTCAACGGGGTGTTCTTCCGTAATTGCTGGAATATCATTCGGTCCGACCTCGAGAAGACAATCCGGACACCTTCAAAGACTTCAGACCAATCAGCCTCTGCACCTTCACCAACAAAATTATCTCTAAAATCATCGCCTCCAGAATGTCGTACATCCTCCCCAAAATTATCTCCGAAGAGCAAAGCGGCTTCGTCAAAGGTCGCAATATCACCGATAATATCCTCCTGGCCCAAGAGATGATCACGTGTATGAAATTCCCGTCCAGAGGGAGGAATGTTGCCATCAAACTGGACATGGAAAAAGCTTACGACCGCCTTGATTGGCAGTTTATGATCTGGGTGTTCAGAGCCTTTGGCTTTTCGGAACCTGTTATCGACATCATCTTTAGATCCATCAATAACTCCTGGTTTTCCACTGTCATCAACGGCCAACCCCAGGGTTTCTTCAAAGCTACTCGAGGAGTGAGACAGGGAGACCCCCTCTCCCTCCACCATTTTCATCATCACGGCTGAAGCCCTCAGCAGAAACCTCAAAATCATACCGCGATCTCCTGGGTTCGAACACTTTCACACAACGACCGGCTGCCCTCTCATAACTCATCTTGCATACGCGGACGACATCCTAATTTTCTCTGCTGGCGCTACTGGAGCCTTAGAGGTGGTGATGAGAACTTTTGCTAATTACACTCGTTGCTCTGGGCAAAAATCAACAACAGCAAGAGCGTGATCTACATGCATCATAACACCGATAGAACTCACTCGGCTGTGCTGTCCTCCATGACCTCCTTCTCCACAGCTTACCCCCCTTTCCTGTACTTAGGTTGCCCGTTGGTGTATGGCAGAGCGAACTCTGGGATCTATGCCCACATTGTCGACAAGATTCATTAGAGAATTGCAGGATGGCACAACGCCACCCTTTCCCCCGGGGGGAAGTTAATTCTCATTAAGCACGTTCTATCCTCCATCCCCATATACTTCCTAGCGGTGTGCTCGCCCCCCACCAAAGTGCTCCTTTCTATTGAAACAATCCTCGCCAATTTCTTTTGGGGCCATCTCGAGGGAAAGAACAAGCATCACTGGGCCAGTTGGGCTACCATGGCCAAACCTACTGCAGAGGGGGGTCTGGGATTCTGCAGACTCGTACACATGGTCGACGCACTCTCGGCGAAATTTTGGTAGAAAATCTGCTCTGAAAATACGATCTGGACCAGGTTCATGAGAGCGAGATACTCCAGATTCTGTCACTTAACTGAGGCGTCTGCCAACAACAGATCCTCTGCGTCGTGGCGGCGCATCCTCCGAGGTCGAACCTTGCGGAACCACACTTACGCCTGACCCTGGGAAATGGTCATTCACAGGCCTGCAAGGAACGCTGGTTGGGGACGATCTCCTCAGACCCAACGCTAGTACTCCGCCGACGTGCGAAATACGTGATTTATGGGATGTTGACGCGTCAGGATGGAATTGGGATAGGGTTCATGATTGGCTTGGCCCGGCAGCCTTAGCGAACTTGGGTGCTTCTAATCTATCGATCAATGACGATCATGACGTGCTCAGATGTCACCCTAGCTTCGGCCAGAACCATCATCAGGGAAATACAACTCACGACATCCCCTTCCGCCAAGTTTTTGGCACACGTGTATTCCGGCGAAATGGGCCATTCTCCTCTGGCGTGCCGAGCGTCGGAAACTCCCCACTGATGATGCCATCAAATCCTTCGGATATAGTCTGGCGTCCAGATGCCACTGCTGTGTCAATCATCAGACAGAATCCGTCGATCATGTTCTGCGTTCTGGGGAGTCTGCCTCTCTCATTTGGACTCACCTCCACTTCAGGTACAAAATGGTCCCCACAAACGAGGGCATCAACGATCTGATGGCCAGCTGGAACACGTCCCACGGTCATCAGATCGTCGCTGCCGCCCGCATTTTGGGTATTATGGAAAAACAGGAACAAATACAGATTCGAGGGCCGTCAGTTCCCACCTCCTCAATTGTACAGAGAGGTGGTTCGACAAATATCAAAAGAAAGAGGTGCTGCTCTCACACCTCGAGCCAGTTTTGGGACGCCCTGGGCTGCTGACGGGAGCAGGGACGATGTTCCCTCGGGATATCGCTTTGACCGCCTAACCTTCTGTTGCTCGGTCCAGTTACCGTTTTGTGGGCAACACTTCGTGTTCCTCTCTTTGTTTCTTTCTTTCCTTTGTTTTGGGTCGGTCTTCGCGCGTGGCACGCTTACTTGTATAGGCTTCGACTTTTTTGCGCCTATCATTCAATAAAGGTTCTGTTTCCAATATATATATATATATATATATATATAATATATATATATATATATATATATATATATATATATATAATGTCTAGAATGAAATATACAGTATTGGGTTCTGTTTCTAATACAGAACCAAATCTGACATATTGGTCAGAGCAGCGGTGTTAAGACCCCATCCATAAAGCCTGAGTTCGAGCCCTTGGCTTGTTTGTGTGTGTGTGTGTGTGTGTGTGTGTGTAATTTTATCATATGTTCTGAATTTTGTATTTTTTTACCAATACTTTTATACTGTGTAAAATTTATGTGAAATGCTGATAAATAGTAATTTTAATTGTAGTATTCATCTATGACTTTTACAGAATTATTTATTCATTAAATATATTATTTACTAATTAAAAACAATAATTACAAAATTGTGAAAACTGTGTATTCTAATTTTTATGCATGTTTAATATTATTAATAAATATTGAAAAAATTCTGGTAATTAGTGTTTTCAAATGTAGTATTTAGCTATAAATTTTCCTGCATTAAATATTATTATTTATATTTTCTATTAATTAAAAACTGAAAGTACTATTTAATATATTTTATGTATACTGATTTTTAGTAAATATTAAACAGTGCTGTAAAATTAAATAAATTTGGAATCAAATACTAGATTTACTGTAGATCATTTTCATATATTTACATATTAATTTTAGGTTAGTTTTGATATGTTAAAATTAGTTTCTGTTAACAATTAATTATAAATAATTATTTTTAAAATAGTTTTTGATTCAAATAATTCTATAAATAGTAATTTATGTCCAAAATTTTTACAAACTTAATACCTTCATTATTTTGCCTAGTTTGACCAATAAAAAATTGTAGCATGTTAGTTTGAACCTCTAACTATTTAAATGAACGTTGTCGGACCCCTTTTCATAAATACTTTATTTATTTAGTAATTAAAATAAAATATTTTTAATTATTATTAAATTTTTGTAAAATATAAGTAATCCATGACTTGTGATTTAACTTAGTAAAACCTATATGTGTATTAAATATTGTGTTAGTCTTAATGTTCAATATTAGAACTAGTGTGCCATATCTAGCACAACGTGGTCCCGTAAGTAGCACAACACATAGATAACACTTAACCTTTAAACTAAAAAAAAAATATTATACCTTGTTACATCTTGAGGACTTTGGACATCAACATTTTACAACAATTATTTTTGATAAAACAAGGCAAGTACACTACAACTTTACGTTTCTGTTTATGATTCATATTTCGAATTTTAGACTTTCGTTACATATTTCTTACTTTACCTACAAGTTGTTCTTTACAAGTATCTCAAGTTTTATTTAGTGTTTCTCAAGTTGTACTTTTCTTACATGTTTCAAGTGGTATTATCCTTACATGATTCAAGTTGTATTCCTCTTACACATGTCGTACACTTGCATGGGTTAGGAAAATGTCTAGTTAACATGTGATCAAAGCCCGTAGTGTAGTACATGTATCTGAGCTTGATTGTACATCGTGTACGTGTAGTCAATGTCATACCCCCATGTTGTCTTTATTTACATGTTACAAGTTCTCATATTATAGCCGATCACATGTCTACTAGCTTTTCAAAATCACTTTACATATTCATATCTCTTGTCATATTGCAACCGTTATTTTTTGTTGTAATTACAAATTCTAGTTGTCATTTCTTTATTTCCATGTCTTTCCATATTTGTCATGTCCATGTTTCAGTAACTATAAGATGTAGGGTTGTACTTTACTTCTTTCCTGATTGGATCATTGTAGGTGAATTGACTGAGGAGGAGTTGCTTTGCAATTCATACTATGGATCTGTCACTGAGACGCTAGCCTATATTCCAGAGGATGTCCCTGCTAGGGGATACCATATAGCTTAGCTTATATTTTGCTTTTGAACTTGGTTTGTAATAAATAGTTAACATTCATTTTGCTGGATTTGCTTCCAGTTTACTATTGTTTTGGAAATGTAACTAAATGACATCTTTGGATTTATTTCTATTTTATCTCGATATAGATGTTGTGATTAATCTAGTTTAATATAATTTTGAAGATAATTAAATGTTTAGAACAGCTTACTATGCTATGACTCATAGCGTAGGCTGGATGTGTCCGACACGTATCCGAATATTCGGGAGCGGGTCGTGACATATTTTTAGTGGTGGCCCATGCAGGTCAGCCTAATAATACTTAGGACATAGAGTGTTAATTAAGGGACTTGCTAGATTAAGAAGAATCATCACAGCATAGGACTGGTAGTATATATATATACTTAGGATTATTGTTTTAGTTATTCTGCCTAGATAGATTACTTATTTGTTCCTTACATTTTAGAGAATGACTACTTCATAAGCTTCTAAGGGAGAGGCTTCTTTTGCTCATCCTGGATCACAAGGTGGATGTACAACTTATTCCACCATTTGGCATCCCTGGTGTTCATGCTATCCTTCCAAGTACTGACCCTATCATCCAGACTCTCCTGACTCAACCCGCACCTAATCTTCCACCTGCACCAGGCCTTATTCCGGCACAGGCCACCGTCACCTTAGACGGGAACCAGCTCCTTGGTTTATTTTAGGGGTTTCTAACGACCCACCAGGAGCAGACTGCCCTGCTCAGACAAAGCCTAGAGCGTACAGCTACTCCGCCACTAATTAGAGAGCCTCAGCCCCGAATTGGGACCATGCAAGACTTTATGAATATGAACCCAAAGGAGTTTAAGGGAACCAAAGGCATCATCTTTGCCGACGACTGTTTAGATGCTATGGAGAGGAAGCTCAACGGAGCTAGACTGCCCGACGACCTCAAAGTCGAGACAGTAGGGTTTGTACTGACAGACTTAACTGCTACCTGGTTCAAGAATGAACCAACTTTCACCACGGGAGAAGTCACCTGGGAGCAGTTCAAGACTCTATTCAAGAGGAAGTTCTTCTCTGCTACGGCCAAGGAGACGTTGGGACATCAGTTCCAGAACCTAGAAAAGGGAACCGCTCAGTTGAGGAGTACGCTATAGAGTTCAGTCACCTAAGCTGTTTTGCCCCCAGTTTGGTGGCAGATCTTGAGGAGATGGTGAGTAGGTTTCGCTACGGACTTGCTCCAGAGATTAGCGTCCTACTGACGACTAGTGGAGCTACGAGCTACTGTCAGAGCCTGGAGTTAGTACGGAGTTTAGAGGCTCGTCTGATGGCCTGCAACAAGAGGCCATATGCTGGTACCAGTCACTATGAGGGCCCTGCTAAGCGCCCTACATATCAGTCGAAACCATATGTACATCAGCAGCAGGCATATCGACCACCCCTTAGGGCACCATCACACCAGCAACAGAGAGCAACTCCTGTTATATGCACTTACTGTAGGAGGCCTGGTCATGCGCATGCAGTATGCAGGAAGAGACTCAGACATTGTCTCTCTTGTGGATCTGCCACGCATCAGCTTCGGGAGTGTCCAGCAGTCATCAGGAAAAAAGCTCCCGCACCACTAGGACATGTTGCATCTCAGCCTAGAGCACGACTCCCGACCCAGCAGCAGAGGTTCGGGCAGTATCAGCAACAACAGAGAGCGGCTCAGGGGAGAGCCTATGCCATGGCTATTGATGCACAAGAGCCAGTACCGGAGATAGTACCGGAGCCAGAGCTGGAGCTATTAACTGACGTTATCATAGGTCTTATTTTACTACATTCTTATCCAACTACTGCATTATTTGATTCTGGCGCTTCACATACTTTTCTATCGCTTGAGTTTGTTCATAGACATAACCTTATTACTAGACCTACTAAAGAAATTGGTAGAGCTATGACCGGAGGGGGAGTAGTATCCATTAGTAATATGTATAGTTGTCCTATCTGTTAGGGTTATATACTAAAATCATCACTTTTGTATTAACTTTATTTCCTTAAATTTTGAATGAGAATCATATGGACAATGTTTGCATATTATATTTGTTACAAGTGTTGATGCAAGTATCTGATACTCTATATTGTAGATAATATGGTGTGTGGTGTCACACAAAATATTATATTATCAGTTTCCTATGGAATATATAAATGGTTCACAACCTAGATGGACTTGGAAAATCTATTGGAAAGATTGTAGTGTAATCTGGTATTAGTCTATCTTGACTATAGGTTTACACTAGTACACTTTGTGTGTATTGAACATGACCACTTGAGGTTGTTCTCTTTGTACTGACTACATAAGAGAACAGACACCTATGTTATTATGGATGCTTGTGCTCTTAATTCAGATATAATAACAGACATGTATATGCAGTGTGTATTACTTTGACTCATAAAAGAGTGAGATTCATTATGGGTCAACAACCTCTATGAATTAGGTAATAACATTGTATGTATGATGGACTGTTGATTATAAAAGGAATCCATGTCCCGATACATCGGGTTGATGATGTCCCCTTAAGGAGCTCATAAGGATTGTCATGTAAACCCTGCAGGTGGATTATATCCGACATGACAAATAAAGTTGAGTAGTACTACTTAAGGATAAAAGATGTCGATCAATATAGTTGTCAGTAACTTAATCTGATCGAAGGACATTCGATATCTTAACATGGGGAGCCAAACGAACATATAATAGAAGGAGCCCACAATCATAATTTGGGACTAGGAAGGTAGTGCAACAAAAGCTCATTAGTGGACCGAGCTATTGTTAATGGGCCTGGATTATGTGTTCAGGCTGAACACAGGACACCTAGATCCGTTAGGAGACCTAACCCTAATTTTTTTCTCATGGTTCCTGCTGTAGCCTTATATATATCCTCTATTCTCTGGCCGCCAAATTATCATATTAACTAAGAAGCTTTCTCTAAATTTATGATCCATATAAGGAGAGAAAGAAGGGGCTGCCAAGGAGAAGAAAAGGTTTGAAGATCGTCGCCCACACAACGTCCAGCCCGAGGAAAGAATACGTACATAAGATCTTGGGGTCGTGACTGCTTGAGATTACTAAAAACTGTTGTCTTCTTCCCGTCGCAGGTATAATTCGTGAACCCTAATTTTTGCCTATGAAGGGTTAGAACACGTTTATATCTGTTTAACTTTGTATAAATCAATACGCACACCAAACTAGGGTCCTGGGAATCCCTAGATCCATCAATTGGTATCAGAGCCACTTTAGATCTGCGTAATGATTGATACGTCCATGTTGTCCAATAAAACTTGTGCTGTGTAATAGTCGGTAGATGTAGATCTGTTCTAACTTAATTTTGCAGGCATCTTAGATCCAACTATTATGGTCCAATACATGTTTTTGTTTGTGTTGTTTTAAACCAAGGACATGTCGTGGATGTTGTTGCTATTCTGGATGTAATTAACATCACGAGGGTTGATCATGTTTATTATTTTAATTTTTCAATCTAGATTATGTGTGAACTCCTTCGGGAGGCATAGGGTTGATGTAATTTTAATTATTTTTGATCAATCGTGATGGCGGGTGGTAGCTGTTTCTAACGTCGGACGAGATGCTGGTTTTAAGTAGGTTGAACCCCAAATAGATCTGTGCAGTGCCAGATTTTGGATTCAGATAGTTGAGGACGGAGCAGGAAAGATGACATAATAGTTGAATATTTTTCTGTTGTTTGTTGTCATTTTGCTTTTTCTGATTATGCATGTTTATTATTATGTGGATATTTTTTTTGAAAAACTAAGCCTACATTAATAATGGACAACATGGACATGATATCAACTAGTAGAAAAACCTTCATTGTTAAATAACTAAGTGGAAGAGGAAATTTATTTAGCATAAATCCTATGCTCCATTATTGGTTTGTAGGTGATGTAATTATACTTGCTTGTTGGCTTTAGTGCTTTCCTCCATATCGGATGAGTATAATTATGGACCACCAGTATAAACTTCCTTAGGGATAATTGTAGAAAGTTACCTAGTATGTGTACACTTCTCCATCTGAAGGAATTCATTACAAGATAATGGACTTAATATTAAGTAATGGTATACACTTAGATACAAATAATAGTATCCTCCCTATCGGAGTCATTGCTATTATTTGTATGACCAGAGCAAAACCAACAAATTAATTTTATTTGTCATAAAGTTATATTGACATGATAATAAAATTAATATGAAGTACCTACTTGAACAAAGTTGAATTTGTATACGTCAACACTATCGTGGCATGCTAAATTCATGATGTTCAAAGTGTTGGTGAATTTCTTATTATTGTTTTGAGGGAATCAATATTTAATTAATTCAAAAAGTTTTTTGTCCTACATAATTTTTATTTATGTGATTCTCAGGATTTCAAAAATGGGTTCTTTCAGTCCACTTGTGGTGATTCTTAAAGAAAACAAGCTTACTGGACTTAATTATATTGACTGGAAACGTAATTTGGATATTGTCCTGACTGCTGAGGAGTACAAATATGTACTTGTTAAGGAATGCCCACCTAAGCCTGATGCTAACTTTGATGAAGAGGTCAAAGAGGCCTATAAGAAGTGGAAAAGGCAGATAAGATGGCGCAGTGTTACATTCTGGCACCTATGTCAAATGTACTGCAACATCAGCATCAGGCCATGGCCACAGCTTATGACATGATGTATAACCTCAAGGAACTCTTCGGACATCAGAGTAGAGCAGCTAGGCAGTTTGCTATGAAGTGTTTGATGAATACAAAAATGGCTGAGGGTATACCAGTAAGGGATCATGTTCTCAAGATGATGGGTCATCTAAATGAGATGGAGATCCTTGGAGCTGAAATCGATAGGAAATCCCAGGTTGATATCATTCTCGGGACTTTGCCTAAAAGTTTTGACAATTTCTGCATTAATTACAACATGAACAAAAGGTTGTATAGTTTGGCAGAACTTGCAAAAGAGCTACAGGATGCTGAATCTCTCTTTAGACAAAGTGGTCATATTTTTGTTTCTGAAAAGACTTCTACTTCTAAGCCAAAAGGCGATAAGAAGAAGAATAACATTCAGAAACAGACAAACTCAGCAAAGAAGGTTATGGGACCTCAAGGCGTTGTGAAAATGTCGAAAGGCAAATGTTTCAAGTGCAAAGGGTCAGGACATTGGAAGACTGACTGTCCACTCTCAAACAAGGGAATAAAGAAGTTATATCTCATTTACTAGTAGTTGAAACATGTTTAGCGGTGTTATCTACTGCCACCTAGTGTGTAGATACAGGAGCCACTAATCATGTCTGCAATACGTTGTAGGGGTTCTAGGAAACCAGGCGACTCAGTGATGGAGAGATATGCTTGTTCATGGGTGACGCTACAAAAGTAGCGATCGTGGCATTAGGAGATGTTACTTTATCTTTTGGTATAAATAAGTCTTTGACATTGAGAAATTGTCTTTATGCACTTTCACTTAGAAGGAATTTAATTTTTGTTTCTATGTTAGTTAAGGATGGATTGTTTCACTTAATAAAATGCCTAAAATTGGCTTTTGAAAGAAAACGAGAAAAAGTACAAAAGTACAAATTGTTTCTGGGAAGTATTGCTATGGAAGTCTGATCTGAGAGCGATCACTTTGTTCCTTGGACCATACGATGATGATGAAGAGAACTGCTTGAAGAAGATGAACAATCGGAAGAACTAAGTCACCAGAAAGGTATCGACATATATAACGGCACTGATGGCACAGTCGAATGCTTTCCTGCTTTGCTTCACCCAGTTCTTGAGAAAAAGTTGAAAAAATGCTTTTGGGAATATCACTCTGAAAATATGAGTTTTCTTAGAATCTCCTTCTCTGTATCTCTCTTGATTTTTTTCTTGTGTAAAAAATATGTCTATTTATAGACTAGACCCTCTGTGCGTAAAAAGCAACAAAATTGGGTCTCTACGCAAGTAACTGCCACCCACGATTGAAAATCAACCTTTACGCGTGATGACACATGTCCCATGTAGAGTTTTGATCTCTACGCAAGGTGACACGTGTCCCACAACTTCAACAAAATGGGGAGAGCACTACACACGTTTCTCGATAAGTGTGGCATGAAAGCCACGTATGCAGACCACGTTCTCTCATAGCCAGAAAAGATTGGGCATAAAAATAACCCAAAATAGTCTTCCTGCGTAAAGTAGTAGACTGGGCGTAAAATAACTCAAAATAGACTTCCTGTGTAAAGTGGCTGAAAAGTAGCCTTGAGCGTATAATTAGCTCAAACAAACTCTACGCACACGAAAGCCTTGAGCGTAAAAGCTCGAATAGCTTTCATGCATAAAAGAAGCAGTCTCTTGAGCGTAAAGTAGCCCATCTGCACACTAAACGACAAGTGTTGGGTTTGGTGTAAATAAAATCTTCTCGGCTTCTGTGCAATTTGCTGTCAGAAAATCATTCTGTCAGAACAGTATCATGCGCATTAAATGCGATGTGGACAGCCTGTCTTCCGCGTAAAAGTTTGAGGATGGCTCTCGCGTAAAGTAGTTTACGTAGAGTTTACTCTGTTTGATCTCTGCGTAAAGTTTGAATCTGACTCAGTTTGACTTGCGTAAAGCTCTCAACTTCTTTGACTTGGTCTATAAAATTTATTTATGCTTCTACAAGACCCCCTTCAAAGTTTTCAAATTTTTTCTAAGATTTGAAATACTTTGAACAGAAGCGTAAAATCTGGGATATCTAAAAGTTCGGTAAAATTCAGGATATCCAACAGTCAGCTTAGAAGCGTAATATTCGGGATATCCAACAGTCAGCATAAATTTCGAAAATTTGAACCAATTTCAAAATTTTCTATAAATAGAGTTCAACTGTCAGAGAGAGAACTTTACTCATTCTCGCGATTCTCAAACTTTCGAATACTCTTTTCTTCTTCGAAATCTTAGTTCAAATGTCCCCCAAGAGCAAGACCACCGCCGGTGCTAAGGACAAGAAGCCCGCCGCTGCTTCGTCGAGGAGTGAGCGTACGGATGCCGCCGTCGCATCATCGGAAACAACTCGAAGGACCAACCCCGTTGTGGCTCCGACCATGATAGGTAGAAAACCTAATTTGGCCTTGGGTTCGTCGGAGAAGAAGAAGAATCCGAACCCTAAACTTCATGCCCACGTTTATACGTGTCAGCGTAGAATAAAAATCACCAAATATGCCCACGTTTATACGTGCCAGCGTAAAGAACAGAATACGCCCACGTCTATACGTGTTAGCGTAAAAATCTGAACAACAGAATACGCCCACGTCTATACGTGCCAGCGTAAAGAACAAAATACGCCCACGTCTATACGTGTTAACGTAAAAATCTGAACAACAGAATATGCCCACGTCTATACGTGCTAGCATAAAATACAAAATACGCTCACGTCTATACGTGCCAGCGTAAAATGCAAAATACGCTCACGTCTATACGTGCCAGCGTAAAATATAAATAACAACAAAATACGCTCACGTCAATACGTGCCAGCGTAAAATGTTAATACGCAAATTTCATCTGCGCCAGCGTAAAAGACTATATGTTTTCATGCGTATAACTTTTACTCTTTTGAACAGAGAAAAATACGCGTAAAATTCTTACGTTCAAATCTTCTCTTGCGTAGAGATGGGCCAATCTTAGGATTTTGCCAATATTTTCTGAAATAAAGAATGAAAAACCTTTACTCACAAACATTTACTTGCGTAAAAGCATTTGCGTATAAAGATTAATTCTGAATTCTAGTAACTTGATTTTTGTTTGATCTTCTTTTTTGCAGTGGACTTGCAGATTCATCCTCTATTTGAGATTTTTGGTTCTCCAACTGGCATCTTGGGTTCCAACTACTTGGAGAATCTATCTCATGTTGAGTTCCCACAATCAAACAAACAGTATCCTGAGGAGAGATAGCAACTGATAGCTGCTCAGGGAGATAGGATGTTGTTGACTTTGATAAATGGAGAGCTACTAACATCGCTGGATGGCCAACAATTCTTGAAGCCTGCCTTCATGTTTGGAGACGCCATCGACTTCAAATCTCAGACAAATCCTAAGAATGAATCCTGGGTATTTAGATTTGGGGAGAGAGCGATGTATCTCCCTTCAATGTCAAGGGATTATCTCCTGTCTTCATTCGTTCATGCTACCCATACAAGATATATGATCTGGAACCTGACTCCCAACAGTCATGGTAGACCAGAAAAAAAACATATTCAAGAGAGATGAGTCCCACCAAATTGGCTATCATACCAGTGCTCCCAGTGGTGGTGTTGTCCCTGTCTTCAGTTTACTGCCTGGATTTACACCAAACGAAGATTCAGCTCTGTTTCAACCAGTACAGATACCTATGTTCATAAACAGGCTTATGAACACCTCAATACTATATCCTCCGGTTAACCCTAGACTTCCAGGGTGGATGACCCTACATAATAACTGGATTCAACTCAGTGCTTGGGTTATGAATCACTTTGCAACAGAGCTACGAGCTATTGGGCTGTTTGAAGCAGTGGCCTCTACCAGTCAGGGCATACCAATAAACAACAACTTGTTCTTAGCTTTGATGGAGTTGTACATCAGCTCAACATGGACTTTTGCAACCCCAATAGGAGAAATGGGTTTTGCACTACATGAGATACAATTCATCTCTAAGCTGCCACTGGGGGGAGCTCCATATGAAGAGTACGTTCCCTCCAACCGGGAAATAGCAGAGATCAGAAAGAAAAATCCTCAGTTAGTTGGGGTCTACCAAGAATTGATGTGCTATTACCTGATTTGCACCACTATGTATGAAAGTGGTTCGCATTTGGCATATATCAACGAATGGACAACCTATTTATTCTACCACGAGAATAGGATATCCAAGAACGACAAGGGGAGATTCCAAAAAAACAAGGCTCAAACCATCAACCTTTGTTCAATAATTCCTTCAGATTTGATCCATGGTTGGATGATTACACATAAATCTTCGGACCAGTATCTGACCACTAAGACTGGAGACATCCCTGCAGGGACTGAAACCTTGAGCTATCTGAGGCATGGCAGTCAGAAGATCTCAAAGGACGCCTTGCTGGCAGGCTTTCTTTCTCTGTGGCTGCGGAGATGGGTCGTACCAGGAACTAGTACGCTTGATAGAATTCACCAGAACGTGCTACGGCCAGCAGTACATTTGGTGTTTAAAGACAGACTCAGCCTATTACCAGCAATGGTATGTAGGATAAATGCCGGTCTACGGACATTTGGTGAGGAGTTAATTAATAATGCTCCTTACCGTAAAGACTTCCCCCGGGTGGAGATGCCCTACACCTATCTAATGGGCTGGTTGCTGCATCACAACTGCAACTTATTGCCACCAGGCCCTAAAGATCAAGCGGAGGTATTCCTCCAGAAGTTCTATAAAGCCTCATGGGTTGCATCTTCAGTGGTAGATACCCGAGCAGCATTAAACTACTCTTATGGGTGGAACTTCTTCTGCACACGACCGCCAGTTCCAGCTGACTGCTTCGATGTGCAATTTGAAGATGTAGGTGAAAAGAGGACGGGGCTTTCTGGGTCTGTCTTTAATTGGCTAATATGCATCAGACCATCACATATGATGTATAGAACTGATGATGATTGCGCCTTCGAACCTTACCTGCCCAGTCGGTTCGCTCGGCAGTTTGGGTATGACCAACTTCACGTTGGTAATCCCTCTATCTCCTTCAACCATTATGGGAATTTAGTCGATGGTGCAAGGGCATGGAGGTATTTCAGCGTTGGATGTATCGGTGCTAAATTCTGTGTGCCGACTGCCACTAGTACCACTGAGCTACGAATGCTGCATTCGTATGCTCGCTTCTATGCATCCATCCGCTCATTCGCAACTAACTACAATATGAAGGGGAGTCTTCGAGGAGTCAAGGAAGGAAATATCGAAGAACCAGTCATGGTACCTTCAGACATACCCGATGATGTTGCTGTTCCAGAAGAGTATCTGGAAGTGATTCCTTCGGGAGTTGGAGGGGGACCAACAGGACCCATCAAAATCTCTACCTCTCAGAAGCGTAAACCCGACACAGCGGTTGCTCCTAAAGAGAAGAAGAAAAATGTCACTGTTAAAGGGCCTTCCAGGCAGAGGGCTACTACTCCGGACAGAGAGATTCCAGTTGAGGAGCCTCAGAACATTGCGTCTTCTTCAGCTCATCCTGGAGAAGGGTCTTCAGCATCGCAATCAGCAGTAACAGAATTTATGGGGCTCCTATCTTCTGGACGTCTCAGCACCTCTGCACATTTGACTTCTCCATAGAAGGTGCAAGCTATTGAGGACACTACCACGACTCGTGCTAATGATCCGGAGCCCATCCCCTCAGATGAACCGGCTCTTGACTTTGATGATGATGACTGGGATCAGGATTATGACTCGCTCTTGGCACGTCCTGCACCTACTCCAGGTAAATATAAATTACAAAATCTATACAAAATTATGTATTATGATTTTGTATAATTTAACTTATTTTGTTTAATCTTTGTAGGTATCATTATTGCAGCAAAGCCTGTGGCTCCCCTTCCTCTTTAAGAAGAAAACATAGAGTCTGAAGAAGAGAGTTCTTCTTTAAAAGAAGATTCTGCTTCTAAAGAAGACTCTCCATCCATGGAGGTACAACAAGAGCTTGAGGTAGAGGCCCAGCAAGGATTGCCTTCTCTTGCTGAAGACAGAGAAGAAGAACCAACTACAGATGAAGAAGTAGCTGCAGAAGAAGAACCAGCTGTAGATAAAGAAACAGCTGCAGAAGAAGAACCAGTTGCAGAAGAACCAACTGCAACTGAAGTACTCCCAGAGCTCGAAGGGCCTTCAACCAACGAAGGTGATGAAGATATTGTCAACTCATCAACCAAAATCGAAGACGTAGTAATAGCATCTTCAGTTATTGCTACTGATCCGGTACAAGTTCTTAAGAAGATAGTATCTGAACCTGAATCAGTTACAACGATCACCATTCCTCCCACAACAATTACCGCCACCAAAACTCAAGTAGTTTCAGCTCCAGAAACGGCTGGAGGAATAATTCATACACATGCTGAAGACATTGCCTTTGGAGCTTCTGGGAATTAATTAGCCTTGGTAACAACGACAACTTTGACTTCATCTCAGCCTGCTACCAAGGCAACAACAACATCTGCTCCCAGTCTTCAGAAGAGGGATTTGGTAGACCTTGCTGCCACGCTGAGCTCTAATACAGAAATGAATCTCTTAGTTGAGATCCATACTGCAATTTTCTATAAAACCTTGGCAGCTTTGATCAAGATGGTCCTGAAGGGCCTTAATTATGAAAGCTTGAAGGCGGCAATTGCTCTCACGATCAGGAATGTTGCTATGTTCAATGATACTGAGAGAGCCGCAGCTTTGGAAAAGGTAGTGGAGGGACTTGAACAGCCTATTAAAGAATATCTAAGGCTGTCAAGTGAAACCCTTGAAAGTCTCATCCAAACCGAGTATGATGCTTTATCAGCTGAATAAATCGCTCGAAAGACTATTTTCAATGAATCTCTCCAGTACTACAACACCAAAGTTGCCAGGGAGAAAGCTTTATTGAATGAAACCAAACCCCTGTTGGAGATGCATAAAGAAGCCTATGAGACTTCAAACATGAGAATTCATCAGCAAGATGATAGAATTCGTGAAGTTGAGGCAGAGTTGGCTCGCTTGAAAGCAGAAAGAGAGCAGATAATTGCAACTCGAGACCAGTATCTGACGCAGAGCTCAATATTGGAGGAGAAAGTCTTTGGTGCTGAAGCTACCATCAAAACCCTTGATGATGCCAAGGATAAAATAATAGATACTTTTGCCGAACTCTCTCATCTTTGTACTCCAGAAGCTCGTCGCACCATGGCAACTACAAATGTATTGAGTTCTCGTGAAAGGCGCTTGGCAGAGCGCAGAAACTTACTTGAAGTTGTATCTGCTCCACCTTAGGAAAATAAAGAATTTTTGTATTCTTCTTTTATATCATCAATAAAGAATTTTGTATTCTTATGTCTTTTCCTTTATGTAATATTACAAGAAATGAATGAAATCATTGTTTTATAACCCTATCATTTATTTTGAATTTAAATAATAGGTATGAGATAGAAAACACTTATCAGAGGTAATATGAACATGACAAGTCTTCTAAACTCAATAAATTATATATATCCAGAGGTAATGTGGACATGATAGATAATGAATCTTGTTTTCTTTTAGAGTATATAATACTATCAGAGGTAATATGAACGTGACAGATCGTAACAACTCAAAGAAAAATAGATTAATATCTATGCAGAGGCCATATAGACATGATAGATAAGAAAAGAAGTAGACTTAATATTTATTCAGAGTTCATGAGAACATGATAAATAATAAATCTTTTTTAATCAGCTGGTAAGATTGAAGATCAAAATTCTCTTTTAGGAGAACAAATAATCAGCTTAACCAAACCTTAGTAGCTGGGGAATAAAGAAGAAATTCAGACATAATATTTCTTTAAGAACTTGCCATTAATTGGCATCATGAGCAAATCTCTATTAGGTTTAGACAACCTATAGGCACCATTGGAGAATATTGTCTCGACTACATAAGGACCTTTCCATTTTGCTTAGAATTTCCCTTTACTCTTATGAGTCATCACCATCGGTCTTCGGACAACTAGAACTAGCTCACCGACTTTGAATACCCTCTCTCTAACTTTACGATTAAAAGCTCGAGATATGCGGGCTTGATATAACTCGATGTGCTATTGTGCTTGAAGACGCTTCTCGTCCAATTTTTCAAGTTCTTGGAGTCATAAGCGATCATTATTATCTGAGGTTAGCTCATTAGCAATGGCTATTCTAAGAGATGGGATCTGGATTTACAGTGGAAGAACAGCCTCACATCCGTAAACCAGTGAGAATTGTGTAAAACCAGTAGGAGTTCGGACTATCGTTCGATAAGCCCATAAACATTCTCCAAGTTTCTCATTCCAATCATGTTTATTAGAAGAGACAAACTTTTTAAGAAGTTTAATATTAGTTTTATTGAAAGCTTCCACCAAACCATTAGCAGCTGGATTATAAGTCGTAAAAGCTATATTCTAGATTCGATTCTTATCGCAGAATCGATAAAACGCCTGACTGGCAAATTGTGGTCCATTATCATGAATTATCCTTCGGGGAACTCCGAAACGATAAATGACATGGTGTTTGATGAAGCTAACCACATGACATGTTTTCACTTCAACGAGGGGAACCGCTTCCGCCCATTTAGAGAAATAATCCGTTATGGCCAGGATAAACCGATGTCCTTTAATAGAAGGAGGGTTAATCGGACCAATAATATCCATCCCCCAAGCTTCGAAAGGCCAAGAAGCTGTCATAGGATGTAAAAATTCAGATGGTTGATGAATAAAATCGGCATGAATCTGACATTCTTTACATCGTCTGGCATAATCCACAGCATCTGCTATCATATAAGGCCAATAATAACCCATTCTTCGAATACGGTCCTGTAGTTTTGGACCTGGTTGATGAGCACCGTAGACACCATCAAGAGCTTCACGGAGTGTTTGCTTAGCTTCACTCTCAGAGAGACAATGAAGCAAAAGTCCATCATAAGAACGACAATATAACATATGCAAAGAAAAATCGTAGTAGAATCGAAATGATCGCCTTTTGATTGATGCAGCTTCTTTTGGATCTTCAGGTAAAATTCTATGAACCGCATAATCAATAAATAGACTTCTCCAATCCCTTTGCTGAGAACTTGATTATGTAGTATAACTCTGTTCGATATGCAAATTATTCTTGACACAAAATAGATCTCTATCCAACAAAGTAATGGTATTTTGTCTTCTAATTGGAACAGCTAAGTCTGCAGCTAAACTAGCAAGAGCATCAGCTTCCAAATTTTGAGAACATGGTACGAATTCAATGAAAAATCCTTTGAATGAAAGGACCAATTCGATTACCACTTGATGATAGGGAATGAGGTCAGTATTTCTAACTTTATATGTCCCTCTGACCTGATTAACAATCAACTGAGAATCTCCATAAGCATCCAGGAACTCAATATCCAATTGTTTTGCTACTTGGAGACCAATTAGCAGAGCATTATATTCTGCCACATTATTGGAACATGGTTCGTTAAGAGAATAAGAACAGTATATGACCATTTTATCAGGAGAGACCAAGACGATGCCTACTCTGGAGACAATATTGCCTTTAGGTCCAACCCGCGATGCTCCATTAAAGCATAGTTGCCAAATATCATCCCTTAAAGTCATGTTGCAATCCACGACTTCATCTGGAATGTCCTCATATAGCTTAGATGTTTCAGGTATAGGATGAGCTGCTAAGAAATCAGCTAAAACTTGACCCTTCACTGATTTTTAAGGTACATAGACTATATCATAAGGAGTAAGCAGCATTGCCCAGGTGGCTAACCGGGAGTTAAGAATGCTCGACTTTTTTATCAATATCCGAATATGATTATTCTGGATATGACATGAATCGTTTGTCCTGACACATAATGTCGTGTCTTTTGAACAACAAAAACTAATGCCAGACATTCTTTTTCCATAGGAGTATACCTGTGTTCAGCTCCAACCATCATTCGGCTAAGATAATAAATCGCTTGTTCATGACCTTTGTCACTTTTCTGTGCAAGAAGAGCACCAAGAGAATGATCCAATGCCCGAACATAGAGAAAAATGGTCTTCCTACCACTGGAGGAACTAAAACAGGTGGATTTATAAGGTATTGCTTGATGTCATTGAATACTTTCTGACATGCTTCATCCCAAACAAATGATACACCTTTCTTTAATAGATGAGAGAAAGGTTGACATCTCCCAGAAAGATTTGATATAAATCTCCTGATATAAGCAATGCGACCTTGGAAGCTACGGAGTTCGTTTAGATTGCGTGGAGGACGCATTTCAAGAAGTGTTTTGATTTTATCAGGATCAACATGGATACCTTGAGAAGTAATGACAAATCCCAAAAACTTGCCACTGGAAACTCTTAAGAAAGACTTAGTAGGGTTCATCTTTAATTGATGTCGACGCATCAACTCAAATACTGTCTTCAAGTCTTGAATGTGATCATCTTTTGATCGACTTTTGACAGCAATATCATCCACATAACATTCAACTATTTTTCGTAGATATTCTTGAAAGATATTGCTCATGGCCCGTTGATACGTAGCACCGGCATTTTTCAGACCAAACGGCATAACCGTATAGCAGTAAACTCCAAGGGGTGTACGGAAAGCAGTATGCTTTTCATCTCCTAGATGCATCTTAATTTGATTGTATCCTGAAAATTCATCCATGAAAGACATGCGTTCAAAACCACATGTATTGTCTATCATGACATCGATAATCGGAAGTGGAAATTTGTCTTTTGGACAAGCTGCATTAAGATCTCGAAAATCTATGCAAACTCGGACTTTTCCATTCTTCTTCATAACAGGAACAATGTTGGCAACCCAGTCTGGGTGTTGTTCTTCACGAACAAAGCCACATGTGATCAGCTTTTTGACTTCTGCTTCAATTGCATCTATCATATCTGGTCGAAAACGTCGCTGCTGTTGTTTTAAAGGTTTGGCATTAGAAAGAATATTGAGTTTATGAGTAGCTACTTTAGGATCCAGACCCAGCATATCCTCATAACTCCATGCAACGATATCAATATATTCTTTAATCAGCTTTATCAACTCTTCTTTTTCATCTTCAGAAAGGTTTTTGCTGATGAATATCGACTTAGACGTAGTTTCATCTCCAACGTCAATATGGACAATTTCATCATCTGTAGGTGGCCGTCGCTGTTCAAAACAAAGCTCCCATTGAGTGTCCATTTGTTGTGCCCAAGGGTTATTTTCAAATGGTTCAGATTCACCATCAGTTTGAACCATGTTGACTGAAAAAACGCACTCAGATTCAATATACTAGTTTTCTTCAGAATATAAGGATTGTAAAGAATTGGAAGAAAATTCGTCTTCCATGTCATCATTAAACATGTGGGATGTATCAGATTCAATGAACTGGATTTCTTCAGAATCTGAGGATTGTGAAGAACTGGAAGAAAATTCTTCTTGTATATCTTCACTAAACTTATGGGATGGATCGAATCCCAACCCATGATGAGTTGTTTGGTAAAACGGATCACCACATAACGGTAACCGTCTACCTTTGTCTTGATTGAGACCTAGCATAGTCTTCAAATCATATCCCATATTCTGGATAATCTTAAGAGATTGTTGACTATATTTGTCAATTCTGATTTTTCCTTTATCTTTCTCTATGAGATCATCTGTCTGAGTAACATGGATATTTCTGGCCAAGCCAAACACAATTTGGCGCTTGTTTTTCTTATTAAACGGAATCACAAAATAAGATTCTTCGTGATGTCTGTAAGTTACACAAGCTTGTGATGATGAGGCTACTGTAGAGCCTAAAAATCAAGTTGCGCCTTCAATATACTGATCAGTGATCAAGTTGTGCCCCAAAAATCAAGTTGCGCCACTGAAATGAAGCAGACTGCGCCACCGATCAGATTGTGCCTGATATCAGACTGCGTCCAATCTTTTTGCGCCAAAGCCTACGTGGCATCTGACACTTAATACTCATCATTACCTGACCATACTGATGACTGATACAACAGAGAACGAGGAAAATCTTTTCGAATCCCGTAAATTGTGCCACTCAAGAAAAAGTTGGTGGACAGCTGTCTTGTACACTTCGTGAGTTGCGCCCAGGCGCAATCTAAACAAAATCCTTAGTTGCGCCTGGGTGCAACCTGAACGACTTTTAATCAGAAGCTGCCACGTGTGTAGGCGCCGCTCAAATCAAGCACAATTTGACTTGTTGATTGAAGCTCGCGCAACCTGATAAATTTGAGACAACTTACATTCTAAAGCAGGATGACGTGGCACACATGCCACTAATCTCTCAAGACGTGTCTACTATCCTGTATACGACCACGCGTATCTCAATCATACGATGCCACGCGTCTAAATACAGTTAGTACACGATTGAAAACTGAATGAAAGTTAGCACAACAGGAGGTTGGCGCAATCTAGTATGGCGCAATCCAGCCTCGCGTACATCAGAATAACTGCTAAAACAGTTATTTCCTGAACTCTATAAATAGAGTTTCCAATCATCATCAGAGGGGATCAAGAACTCTTGTAAAATTGCTGCTGCGTTCTCTAGAGGCTACAGTCTTCAAGTTCACATAGTCCAAGGGATAAAGTGATCGTCTTCTGATCAGATTCCTAAAGTTGTACTTCTCCAGAATTCATTATACTTTGTACTCTTTTACAAGTTTGGAATAAAAACAAATTTTTATTTTTATAAACAAAATGGCGACTCTGCTGGGGAAGACTTTCTCCTCCGACGAGAAAGTGACAACTCAATGTGACATTATGTCGATCGGCAAGACGCAGAAGACTCTGGTTGTTCAAGTCAACCAGACAGCCTACGAGAATATGATCAACACCAAGAGCAACAAGCACACGGTGGCTATTGCCAAGAACAGGACTGTGTGGACTCCTAAATCCCCCACAGTCGCTATTGTCCAGGCACAACTTGGGTGCTCAATGATCAAGGTACAATCCACCTCAGTGGCTCCAATACAACCTATTTCTGTTGCTAGGGCACAATCTGCTCACTCTACTGCCCATGCGCAGTCTACCACTTTCCTTGCTGCCAAAACGTAGTCAGTTCAAGCTGCTGTTGATGCACAGTCTACCACAGTTTCTGCCAAGGTGCTACCAGTAGTCCGTAGGACTATGGCTCAACCCAAGCAATCTGCTACTCCGACGCAACTTAAGGGAACTAGTCTTTTGGCTATACCCTCTTCCAATTCTCAAGTTCTGAACTTAGAGAATTTATGTCCTAGTGCTAACACTAGATAGAACAAAGGAAAAAGTCCTATGGTATTTTCTTAATTGGCACAATCTATGCCTAAATTGATGACACAACAGAACAAAGGAAAACGCTTCTTAGCTAACCCTGTTCAAAATAAAGGAAAGCACCCTTTGGTCTTTTCTCAAACTTCCCTGGTATATGATTCAGAGGAAGATGTATTAGATTCCATTCCTGTAAACAGAGGTCCTCGGATCTCTGATACTGGAAAGAATATTGATCACAGAGGTACCTTGCCTACTCCTATGGGGTCTGGTCAAGGTCTTTCTACCTTGCAAATTTTAAGATCCAAACAAAAAAAATTGAAGGTATCACAAACAGAGACACCGGGAGCAGAATTTTCAGATTTACGTGCTTATCTCAATAGGCGTCAACCAATATCAGCTTTGGTAAAATGCAAGAACCCTATGCTAAAGGCCAATCTGCATCAAAAGTCAAAGTTTCAAAAGAAAGACCTTCTACCTATGCTGATGAGTTGAGTACATCCTTGTACACTCAAAGAACCAAACACCTGAAGAATAGGAGACATGTTCCTAACATCATTAAGGAATATGTCCCTCCGACTTTTTCTCGTCCTGTGGTTGTAACTGATCTCCGGCAACGTCTTACACAAAGGCGGGAGATTATGGGAATGTTTTCCTCACCTCTAAATCGTGCTTCAAATCGCTACTGCCTACATGAAGTCGTCATCAACTGTTGTTGCCAATCAGCTCGACGATCTGTCTTCGATCGTCTGAACTATGCTTCAACTCCTGAATATATAATAGAAGACGAAGATGAACAATTATATGTTTATGTTAACATGACTTCTCAAGGCACTGGGGGTGGGAAACATCCGAGACGTAATACATCCCGTAATCCTAATCAACAATACTTAGACCGGATCCATGCATCCAGTGAAGGTGTCATTCAATACACAAGATCAAGAAATCGACATTTGATCCAAAGTGTCTTTAATCAAGAAGATCTCCCTATCGCCCATGTGGGAGAGGACTCTCTTTCGGAGTTTGATGTAGATAGTAAAAGTTTTGAACAAACTATCTCATCAATAGCTGCAAGAGAAGTGACATCATATACCATTACAGAAGATCAAGATGCCTCTATATCAACCAGCCAAGTGCAATAAATTGTTGCATTAGAAGACAAATTGAAAACTATGGCAGAAATGGTTGCAAGTATGCACACCATAATGGTGGCTCAACATACAGTACCTTCGATTGTAAACCCTATTATAAATCCAGAGCTTATAGCATCTTCTGTACCTGTTAGTCTGGGGGTACCGGCCCCTCAGGTCGCTTCTGTGCCAACTCAAGCTGATCCAAGTCAGTCTGGTGCTGGGGGTGGTAATTATCACGCTGTTTCTCCTTTCAACACTTCTAACCAGCCTACCAATTCCCAAACATCAGGGGATGCCAATGAGGCTGTGAAACTTCTGCGCACTCAGTTTGAGGCTTTTAAGCAGAAGGATGGTCTACAAAGATTGGGTATAAAGCAACCATATCCTACAGAGTGGAAGGAAGTTCCATTTCCTCCTAAGTATAAACTCTAAACCATTATGCTGTTTGATGGTAGCACTTCTCCAAGTCAGTACATCAATCATTTCGAAGTGATGACTGATCAATTACAGCCAAATGATGCTCTCCTTACCAAAGTGTTCGTTGGTTGTTTAGCCGGTGCAGCATATGACTGGTATCGTAGCCTGCCTGATGGCTGTATCACTTCTTTTGCTGGTTTCAAGCAAATGTTCTTGGAACGATTTTATAAAGGAGTCAACGACATGACAATGTCTGCCCTCATCAAAATTAAACAGAGGCACAATGAATCTACAGAGAGTTTCATTGAAAGATTTCGCCGAGAGGCACTCAAAATGCCTTTAGGTACTCCATCTGTTGTAACAATAGACACTTGTAAATCAAACTTATTGCCTATTATCAGTATGTGGACGGGATCTACACAATTCCAGGATTGGCCTTCTTTTATTGTTAATGCAAAGGCGACAGAAGTGAGTGCCAAAAAGTTTAAACAGTTAGGAGTCCAGATGACTCACCCTAACCAAGATGAACATTCTACACCTGGGGGTAGTAATCGCCAGAATAACCGCAAGAATAAAGAAACATTGGCCATCAATCTTAAAGGCAAAGAGTCTTTGGCTGTCAATATTACTCAGACGACATCCACCCCATCGGCACCACTGCAAAAGCCAACTCGTCCAAAAGAAGAGTATTCTTTCGACGAAGATGATACGGTAAGCATCTTCGATTGCTTAATCAAAAGCAATAAGCTTTAACTTCCAGAGGTAAAGCGACCAGAATAAGTTGGTAAAACTGATCACCCTAAATACTGTATTTATCACAGATTCATAGGGCATCCAACCAGAGCATGTTATGTGCTCAAGGGCAAAATTCAGGAGTTGGTCAACTCTGGAGCAATTACTCTACAGCAGGACGAGAAAACAGTGACCGCTAATGTGGTTTCTCTCCAATATGGTGATTTTCCACCACAAATCTTATAAGATGGAGCTGTCACCATTCCAAGGACTACTCTAGAAATTGTGAATATCCCGCCTCCTCAAAATGAAGGTCTTGTTCCGATGTCAACTGACAGAGGATAGATCATATGGATTCATCCAGATCTGGTTGCAGAATTTGAAATGCCTTCCTCTTCTAAACAAAAGAAGCATTCCAAGTCTAAATCAAAGAACTGTAATATGGTATCCTTTGAACCATTAACAGAAGAAGAAATCCTAATGGGCACTAGATCTGGAAAACCCTATCTTCGGGAGTATTCCGAAAATCAAGATCCATCCCTGGATGTTCTTCCTCCATCATCTTCTCCTGCTGAAGATACGCCGTCTACATCTGTGCCAGTGGTAGAGCCATCTCCTCCTAAACCAACATCAGCAGACAAGGGAAAGCAACCTGTTCGCTTTGATAAAGCATTGAAGAAGTCATCATCTCTTGGACTTAAAAAGCCTTACAATTTTGACATATTGGCTCAATTGGCCAATACTCCACCAAGATTGTCAATCTTTGAACTTTTACGTCTCTCAAAAGAAACTCGTGAGACGTTAAGTGAAGCTTTGATGCAGGCTGACACTCGTTTGACTCTTCTCAAGAAGCCCGAAAAGGAGCCAATCAGCTGTGCACATTGTCAAATGTGCCCAATATCACTTTTATACAAGATGACATGCTGTTAGAAGACAATCGTCATGATCGTCCTCTCTATTTCACGGGATATGTGGACACCATGAAAGTTGACCGTATTCTGATTGATCCCGGGTCTACACTTAGCATCATGCCAAAGTCCTTATTGGACAGTTTGAAAATCCCAGTACATAATCTTTCTACAACTATTACTACCATATTGGGATTCTATCAAGGAAGAAGTGAACCTTTGGGGAAGATACGCCTAAAACTTCAAATTGGCAATCTTCGTACAAAAGTAACTTTCTATGTTATTGACAATCATGGCTCATACAATGCTTTGTTGGGAAGGCCATTTCTCCATGAACACAATATTGTACCCTCTACACTCCACCAATGTTTCAAATATGTGGATGGTAATGGAGAAGTCCAAAAAGAGATTGCAGATTTGAATCCTTTCAAAGGAGTTGAAGCATATTGCAACAATTCTCGTATATACAAAGAGGAATTCATGAAGGTGGTACTAGCAATGGACACAGATGAAGAACAGAAGAGTATACCTAATGATACTCTGGTGATTTCAGTCAAAAAGCGTACCTCCTGTCCTCAGTCTTCCCAACCACTGACTATTTATCTTCCTTTCCATGAGAAGCGACCTAAAGGTGATAGTCAGGAACAAAGGGAGCTTACCTCTTCTGAGCCGCTTGTAATCGATCTTCGTCGCAAGAAGCTCCCTCATCCTTCTCATTCTTCTTCTTCCCCTCTTGTCATCAATCTGACTAAGCTTGCTAAGGCTAAAGTCCCTGTTGTAAATGATGGTGTAAAGATCAATAAAGCATCTTCTTTGCAGTATACTGATGTATTTTACTATACTCAGTATTATTTGGATATGCTAGATAGCTTTAAACCACTTACAATAGAAGTTGTATCATCTCGACAAAATGTGGTATCACTGGATTCAATACAAGAGTTGTACTTCTTAGTACCGTCTCGAAAGAAAGATGAAAAGCCTATATTCTTCAACAAAAGAGAAGAACCAAAAATCATGCTCTATAATGATAATAGAGATGATACATGAAGGCTACAATTACAACGCTATAGTCCACAATCTAAAGCCATCATCCATAAAATGGGCTATGATTTCAGAACAGGTCTCAACAATGGTAACGGAAGGCGAACCCCTCTTCGTATTGCTGTTCCAAGAGGAAAATCACAACAATACCACAGTAAAACAAAACGAGGACACGGTTATATGTCACCACTTCCAACTCCAGAACCTTCTAAATCTGATGAAGAAGAACGTTCAAACTCTTCTGATTCTATTTCGTGGAATTTTGATACCAGCATCGGTCATATTTATAAGGCCATAGTATCTTCTAACATGGTGTCCGCCAAATTCTTAGAAGATGATGAAAGTGACATTGAAGAATCTACTGAAATGGACCCTTGGACACAAATGATGGACAATCAGTAGGAACTTCGTTTTGAACAACGAGAACCACCTACTGAAGATCAACTGGTCCAAATTGATATTGGAGAGAAAGGTGTATCACGACCAATCTTCATCAGCAAGAATCTCCTAGAAGATGATAAACAAGAATTAATTCACCTTATTCATGAATACATGACGTCTTCGCCTGGAGTTACGAAGATATGCCAGGATAAGATCCTCAAATTGTAACTCATAAGCTTAACATCTTGCCGAATATTAAACCGGTCAAACAACAACAACGGCGATTCAAGCCTGAAATGATGGATGCAATTGATGATAAAGTAAAAAAGCTTATAGCCTGTGGCTTTATCAGAGAGGAACAACATCCTGACTGGGTGGCCAATGTCGTCCCTGTCCTGAAAAAGATCAGAAAAGTTCGAGTTTGCATAGACTTTCGGG
This sequence comes from Iris pallida, assembly GCA_029216955.1. Classification (NCBI taxonomy): domain Eukaryota; kingdom Viridiplantae; phylum Streptophyta; class Magnoliopsida; order Asparagales; family Iridaceae; genus Iris; species Iris pallida. The sequence continues at coordinate 38,246 of JANAVB010020620.1, forward strand.
ATCTCAAAGATGCTTGCCCCAAAGACGAATTCCCTCTACCAATAACTGATGTTATGATCGACAATACATGTGGATTCGAACGAATTTCTTTCATGGATGGGTTTTCTGGATATAATCAAATCCGGATGGATCCTGATGATGAAAAATATACTTCGTTTCATACTCCTTGGGGTGTGTACTGTTATACGATTATGCCGTTTGGTCTTAAGAACGTAGGTACAACTTACCAGCGGGCTATGAGCACTATCTTTCGAGATCATTTACGAAAGACTGTCGAATGTTATGTTGACGATATTGCTGTCAAAAGTCGTCTCAAAGAAGATCACATTCAAGATTTAAGAACTATCTTTAATCTAATGCGCCAGCATCAACTCAAGATGAACCCCACAAAGTCTTTCTTGGGTGTATCTAGTGGTAAGTTTCTCGGCTTCGTCATTACCTCTAAGGGTATATACGTTGATCCCGAGAAGATCAAAGCCGTTCAAGAGATGCGTCCTCCACGCAACCTAAAAGAGCTACGAGGATTCCAAGGTCGACTTGCGTACATCAGGCGGTTCATTTTGAATTTATCTGGACGTTGCAGACCATTTACTCAATTAATGATGAAAGGTGTATCTTTCGTTTGGACGAAAGAATGTCAACGAGCATTTGATGACATAAAGCGGTATTTAATGAGTCCACCGGTTGTTGTACCACCGATCTCAGGAATACCCTTTTTAATGTATGTTCGAGCAATGGATCATTCATTAGGAGCTTTGCTGGCTCAGAAGAACAAGAAAGGTCATGAACAAGCCATCTACTATCTCAGCCGAACGATGATTGGAGCTGAACATCGTTATAGTCCAGTGGAGAAGGAATGTTTAGCCTTAATGTTTGTTGTTCAGAAGACAAGACATATCCTGGGTCAATCCTCTTCGAGTCTTAATGAAGAAGCCAAGCACACTCAATTCTAGACTTGCCACATGGGCCATATTGCTAGCACAATATGATATGGTTTATGTTCCTCAAAAGTCTGTGAAAGACCAAGCACTTGCTAACTTTTTAGTAGATCATTCTGTCCTTGAGATATCTAAACTCTATGATAAGATTCATGACAAAACATTGGAATCAAATATGATCTCAGAAGAATTTCCTACTTGGAGGTTGTTCTTTGATGGAGCTTCTAGAATTGGACCTGGAGGTACTCTTGTTGCTGGAGTAGAAATTGTTCTTGTTTCACCTGATGGGTTAACTATTCAAAGGGCCTATTCTTTAGACGAATCATGCTCCAATAATGTGGCAGAATACAATGCTTTGCTCATTGGACTTCAATTAGCCAAATAATTGAATATTGAATATCTCGAAGTATATGGTGACTCTAAGCTGATTGTTAATCAGGTTAGAGGCATATATGAAGTCCGACATCAAGATTTGGTACCATACCATGAAGCAGCAACCAGAATAGCTTCTTCATTCAAAGGATTCTTTATCGAACATGTACGTCGCATATGCAATATAGAAGCTGATGCTTTAGCTAACCTAGATGCAGTATTGGCAGTTCCAGTCAAAAGAGAACAAATGGTGGTTATCTCTAATAGAGAATAGAGAATTATTTTGTGTTGAAAAGAACTATAACATTGAATTCAGCAACCTAACTGAAGTCAATGTCCTTAACGAGGATTGGAGAGTACCTTTCATTGATTTTGCAGTATATGACATATTGCCAGAAGATCCTAAGGAAGCTACAAGTATCCGTCGTCGATCACTTCGATTCTATTATAATCATACTACTAAAACTCTCTATCGAAGAACTTTTGATGGATTACTCTTAAGGTGTCTTGCTGGTGATGAAGCAAAGCAGATATTACGTGAAGCTCATGATGGTGTTTGTGGAGCACATCAACCTGGTCCTAAACTACAGGATCGTATCCGATGTATGGGCTACTTCTGGCCTTCTATGGTACCAGATGCTATTGATTATGCAAGGAAATACTGTGTATGTCAAATTCATGCAGATTTCATTCACCAACCATCGGAATTTCTTCATCCAACTGCAGCCTCGTGGCCTTTTGAAGCTTGCGGTATGGATATAATTGGCCCTATTAATCCTCCTTCATCTAAAGGGCATCGGTTTATCTTAGCTATAACCGATTATTTTTCCAAGTGGGCAGAAGCTATACCTTTGGCTGAAGTAAAAACTAGTAGTATCATCAACTTTATCAAACATTATGTGATATATAGATTTGGTGTCCCTCGTCGAATCATTCATGATAATGGGCCGCAATTCATCAGCCAGAAGTTTCATAGGTTCTGTGATGACAACAGAATCAATAATGTTGCCTTAACAGCCTATAATCCTGCGGCTAACGGGTTGCCTGAAGCATTCAACAAGACCATTATCAAACTCCTCAAAAAGTTTGTCTCTATCAACAAACGTAATTGGAGTGATAAACTTGGAGAATGTCTATGGGCATATTGCACTACCGTCCGTAGCCCCACAGGTTACATACCTTTTTCTCTGGTGTATGGATGTGAAGCGGTACTACCTTTGGAGATTTAAATTCCATCATTGAGAGTCGCCACGAGCTTACTACAGACAATAATGATCGTCTTCGGCTTCAGGAATTGGAGGCACTCGATGAGAAAAGGTTATTGGCTCAACAACACATTGAACTTTATCAGGCGCAGATTTCAAAAGCTTTCAATCGCAAAGTCAGAGTGCGAACATTTCAAGAAGGCGAGTTGGTTCTTACAGTTAGACGTCCTATGACTATGACACATATTAGTAAAGGCAAGTTCGAGGCAAATAGAAAGGACCATATGTGATAAATAAAGTGTTTTCTAATGGAGCCTATCAATTAACAAATATGGACGACAGAGTTGCTATGATGCCCATCAATGGCAAATTTCTCAAGAAGTATTATGTATAAAGACAAAATGTACTTTATTTTCAGAGACATGATGTAAATAAAAGTTCATTTTTTTATTCAAAAGCAGAATTAGATTACATAATATTAAGGACGGGGAGGAGGCCCTCATCCTTCATGATTAAATACATAGTTCGCAAATCATTCAAGCATCTCATTGCCAGAACTCACGAAAAACTCGCAAGCAGCCATCCTCAATGCTTCTTCTTCGGCAGTCTTCCCGGGTTCCACTAACTTGGAGATCAAATCTTGTTCTGGCGCAGGAGGAACAGTTAAGCCTTCGTCTCTTTCTTTTCGAGAAGGCACATGAGGCTCAGTAGGGAGTATCTCGGTTTCTTCTTTGATCTTCGGAGCATGTAAATCTTTGGAAGACATTTTCATACAGAAGGAAAAGAGATTGGCAATATCTACAAAAGTGTTGTTCTATTTATAGGCAAAACAACTAGGTAATCGGCCTCGAGAACTGATACAACTTTTGGAAAGAAGCACAACTATTCGTTCATTTCTAATGGTTCATTCATAACCGACCATTCATTATCCCTTCTCCGAAACTGACATGACTATTCACTCATTTGTTCTTTTCTTCGAGAGTCTAAAAGGCCATTCATTCATTCAATATTTCTTCCTCGGAAATTGAAGTGAATAATCACTCATTTATTTATCATAATGAGAATCCATGTCTCTGAATTTCAAATAGCCACGTCAAACAACTTGCCACATTCACATTCTCTCTGCATTCTGCTCTCTATGTCAGCACATCAAAAAATCTTTGAATTATAAAAGGGAGAATAATGAGAAAATCATTTCTTTATTTCTTCTTTAAAAACATAGATACATCTTGATGAAAATCTATTATATCTTTGATTTTCATTCTAATGAAGGTCTATTACATCTTTGGATCTTCCCATCGATAATAAAGGTCTATTACATCTTTGTATCTTCTTATTTGTTGGTGGCAATTCCTTGTCGTCTCGGCCTGAAGCAACGAGCCAGACAATGGAATTAACTCTGGTCTTCTCTCTCAGAATGACGAGAGGAGAACCCCAGAGTGCAGCAGCCCAAAGATGAGCTGCTGTCAATACAACTGGTGGAAGGAGACGACCCGCCAGGGGAACTAGGAACGAGATCACCCTTGTGATATGATTCCTAATTATGTCTCTTCACCATCCAACTCTCATGTATACAGGCTGTCAACCCCTTGACCAAATTTTATCCTCTTATATTTTTTATTTATTTATTTCTCTTGCCTCATAAAATTTTGTGTTTTACATATGTTTTATTTGAAATACCAATAAGTAGACCAAAAGGTAATAAAAGGTATTATGGGGACCTGGGTGCATTTTGGCACCAATTCCAATCCCTTTTCGATTTGAACACAGAACAGCTCTCACCAAAATCAAATTCAAATTGTCGTAGCCAATCCCATCTGATTCGATTGATAACTCCTCTCAAATCTTGAGAGGATAAACCCAAATTTTAATCTAAACCCAACCTCTCTATCTCTTCCAATAAGAGCAAACCCTATGTAAAGATTCCTACTCTCCATCTACGAACCCTAGATTTTCCTTCTTCTTCCTCCCATTGAAGTGTACGGCCAGAGTTGCCAACCAAGCCAGACGAACACTGCCAAGCCTGTCAGGTAATCCTGTCATTAGAATTCAACCATTACCATTATATCAAGTAACTGTTCGATGAATTGGCTAATAGAGGTTAGTGTCAACACATTTAGAGTATCACAGGAAAAAAAACATAGAACATGAGTGGTATCATAACAATAGGGGTTACAGAATTACCTGAGGATAACCCCAGGGCTCGAGACTCGATCTTATTATTGAGTTAACAGCCAGGCCCTGACAAGCTTAAGAGGATGTTCTAGGTAGTCACAAACATGAGGAAGTACTGGGGTTGTATCAGATATCCAGTTAATGACATTTGTATCAGATATTAACCAAGGGGTGGCAGGGAAAGACTAAATAGGGGTATTTGGTCCTAATGGACAGTGGGTTGTCTAGTATATGCATGCATATGTCCTGAACTAGGATGTGCATACAGGTTTCAGTAACAATCCTAGAAGGCTATTGTTCCTGCAGGATAGATAGTAGGCTAATGAATGATGTGTGGATTAACTTCAAACTGACCTATGCACCAGTACAAACTAATTTGTAACATCAGTCAGTGACTTGGCTTTATCAGTTTCAAAAGGGAACCGATCTAATTGTTTAAGGACTGAAGGGCATTCCCTTAGGTTTCTCTTGCATACTCTCTAACAGGTACCTGTCCTGGGTTGAAGACCACACCATGTATTTTATCCAGTCCCGGAAGGGACTGTGTAGGCCAGGTTTACCATGCCTGTCCCATGCCCTTTTAAGCTATCAACAGGTCCTACCAAGTTCCTGCAGTATAGGTAACCATAGGGTATCATTCCTCACCTACATACCTCTTAGTAGTAAACCATGTCCTTACCTTACTTGAATAGTCTGGACAACAACTTATGCTCTTATTTCTTTACAGTTCTTTGAAACAGTTTTCGTGCATTGACAGAACTGGAATTAGCTAAACTGATTTTTCCTTGAAACATCAATTGCATCATATATTTGATAGGACTGTATCAGTACACAAAGTACTGGGGGGTGTCACCTTGCCTAAGAATAATGGTAGGTGGTGAGGTATCTCTCTTGTGATTAAGTACCTAATCTCGAGTCTTCCTATAGCTGATACAGATGTAACTTGGCATACTATTCCATGCATGTGACCAAGTTCAACCAATACTATGCCTAATAAGGAGATATAGGCAGGTGAGTGTATACAACCAAGGAGTACTACCTGGGCAAGGGAAGGATTCATGTGAATAGGAGACTAGGGAGATTTGGGGTTTTGCAGGACTATTCCCTGCTCTTTAAGATGTATGTATAGACAATACACCCTTTGACCATCTGTCCAACATTATTTTGATCAACCATGTTCAAGTCTGACACCAGATAGTACCCTAGAGTAGCCTAGGAAGAGTTGCATAGATTGTAAGTCCCCTGTACCAACCAGGATACCAAGACATGAGAAATTGAGTATAGATGACTAGGTAACACCATAAGGAAAATAGGCTATGAGGAATGAGTAGTACAGATCACTCTAGCCAGGTTACATATATATCTTAACCTCTGATGAGGAATGAAACAGAGGAAGGAATCCATGAGTTGAGTGGAAAAACTAAATGGCATATCAGTATTGACTTTACCTAATAAGGACTAAACATTGTTTCTTGACAATACTAAGTAGCGCTATGAGTAGGTACACAGGAGTTATTACGAAACTGTAGGAATGCATGAGATATCTATCCAAGATGTATATGAGTGATGCCATATGTAAGCACCTAAATAGCAGGTTAATGAGTAAACTCCAATCTTACAGAACTGTAGCAACTATAACAGTACTATAACAAGGACTAGTAAGGCCTCTATATAGGTATATATATATATAATGATGAATGGGAATAAGTTTGACATGCCAAGGAAAGACACGGAAGCAAATTAACTCCTTTATGTTAAGGAAACTAAACTGACCAAAGCTAATAGACCCAGTCAAGTAGGATTTGGCCTAGAGACTTGAAGTGACCAAGTAGATAGACTGTAATTGGTTTTGAAATACTCATTGATAGTGTGATTTATAAACTGGCTTCTTGGACATCGATACAGATTGAAATCCATACCAGCAGCTTAGGACCACAGGCAAGTATACCTTGCCTTTCTACACAGCTTTATTTACATGCACTGTCTATTATTTTATCCAGTTTTCTCATATTGTTGCCATGTATCTTTTCTATCAAGCTGGTATATTTTTATCATTGCTTTAGACAGTGTTCACAGTTAGCTTTGTGTCTTATTGGTCGTGTCTTGATTGAGTCGTGCCTCCGTGTCTTGAACCTTGAAGCTAACCTGGGAGTCCACGGTAGGGACGAGGGTTAGTAGTTATTGGTCCACACCTGCGAGTCCACACTAGGGACGAGGGTGATGCTAATCTGTGAGTCCACACTAGGGACGAGGATTAGTAGTAGATGCTAGCCTGCGAGTCCACACTAGGGACGAGGGTTAGTAGTATAGGGTTTACGCCTGCGAGTCCACGCTAGGGATGAGGGTGATGCTAGCCTGCGAGTCCACCCTAGGGACGAGGGTTAGTAGTAGATGCTAGCCTGCGAGTCCACACTAGGGACGAGGGTTAGTGGTATAGGGTTACGCCTGCGAGTCCACACTAGGGACGAGGGTGATGCTAGCCTGCAAGTCCACACTAGGGACGAGGGTTAGTAGTTCAAACATGCGAGTCCACACTAGGGACGAGGGTTTGAGTATTCGATTTGGTTATCCGTTGACATCTTGACATGAGTTCTCTAGTCCTTGTTCAGTAGTTCATCTATGTGTAGACAGTGTATAGATTCGTACTTATTTATTGCTCAGTTTTACTTGTTTATTCTGTATCTTTCTCCATGCATAATAAACGGTTAGAAAGGCTCATTTTTATGTATCTTGCTAGTCCTCTGAGGACCTGATGATCTCTTCAGGTTAGCCAAGTTTGATCCAGGAGCAGACACGTGGAATTGAGATAGCTTCAGATCACGGCGCTTTGCAGTTGAGGTTACTTGGTTAGCAGGTTGTACTCAGTTGGTTCATTTCTTGTATTTCTCTATTTTTTTCCGTCTATTGGTAGTGGATTTGTGTCCACCAGACGTGACATTGAATCTTGGATATATTCAGTTATATTATTCAGTATCTTGGTATTTTATTGATCTTGATTGATTCGATTATTCTGTGGATGAGATATAGTTTTCCCGTGATTCTAGATTGCCGTGACTTGAGTATAGACAGCGTACTACCGCCGACACTGCGACGTAGGCTGGGCTTGGACACGCTTCGTATCCGAAAAGCGGGTGCGAGTCGTGACACAGGCTCTTCCTACCATCTGAGGAAGACCCTTCTTAACATGAAAGTCCTGAGCTGTCTAATTTGAGTGTCAGAACCATATGAGCTGCCTGATGTGGGTGCCAAAAGAATGTTCCCTGTAACATCCAAATCACCAATACCAGTTCTGGAAAAGCTCGCTAACCAAGTCCCTGCAAATATCAATGAAACATGAGAAGTTAGCAGAATCTATCAGCAGCATTAAGCCTATAGACAGGCGTACATCAGCGATGTGCCTACAAACTGGCGCATATCAGTATGCGCCTACAAACAGGCGCACATCAGTAATGCGCCTACAGACAGGCGCACATCAGTAATGCGCCTATAAACAGGCACACATCAGCAATGCGCCTACGAATAAGTGCATATCAGCACTGAACACTGATCGAACAGGCGTATGACAGCAATATACACCTCTAATCAGAGCTAAAACATTGGACCATAGTGTGCGCCTATTTTCAGAAATAGTTAGCGCAAACTTACTAGTTTTTGAAGACACAACATGCAAGCAAATAGTGTCAGAATGAAGTAGCGCAAGTGAAGCCTTGTGGGAAGACATTTGTTTGGGAGAGTATGAATGATTCTTTCATTTCTGGATGTCCTTTTTAAAGAGTTTAAAGAGGAGGTGGGTGCGTTGTTCTAGGATTCTATTCTGGGAAAGAACTGAAAATAGGCATCTAAAAGCGTGTAACGGCTGCCACGTGTTCTTCAGAAGAAACAGTAAAATGAAGAATCAGCTAAAAGATATGTCCATGAGCACCATTCGAAGTCACAGCCACACAATATCAAAAATTTTAAAAATTCATTTACATAAAGATGGGTGGACCCCTACAACCAAGGACATGAGAGCAAAATAACAAAAGTTGTTCTCATTAAGAAAGAATATTATTTTTTGTCCTTGCCTTCATCAGTCTGACGAAGGGCGGCGTCCAACTCTTGCATGGTGCAGATCCCCGAGCGACGCATCAGGTTGAGAAATCCCTCTGAATTAGCGTGCTCCTCAGAGGATGATCCGCCACTCGAGCGATTGAAGACTGACGGAGTTAAATCGAAATAGTTCAGAAAGTTCACTGCCCTCAAAGCTGGGTCAGCCTCCAACAAAAAGGTTGTAGGCGCAATATCTTGTCTCACTTCAGGAGACTTGGTTGTGGTGTCAGCATTAGTCTCCATCCCTTTCTTCTTGGGGGCCATTGAAGAGCAAAAGTGAAGACCAAAGTACGGAGATCAACTACATATATATCAACAAATTGACTCTTCGTATTCCTTATGGGAAACTGAAAGAATCAATAAAACTCCGGAAGACGAAGAGAAGATTGAATATTTTTTAGAAAGGTATTTAATCATGATGACCGAGCATGAGACCGGCGCAACCTGACTTAGTCAAACTTTTATAAATTCAAAGTATTCTAAAACTTTGTAATGTCTTTAAGTTTTGAAAACTTTAAAAGGGGTCTTGTAGAGCCTAAAAATCAAGTTGTGCATTCAATATACTGATCAGTGATCAAGTTGCATCCCAAAATCAAGTTGCGCCACTGATATGAAGCAGACTGCGCCACTGATCAGATTGCCTGATATCAGACTGCGCCCAATCTTTTTGCGCCAAAGCCTACGTGGCATCTGACACTTAATAGTCATAATTACCTGACCATACTGACGACTGATACAACAAAGAACGAGGAAAATCTTTTTGAATCCCGTGAATTGTATAGCTCAAGGAAAAGTTGGTGGATAGTTGTCTTGTACACTTCGTGAGTTGCGCCCAGGCGCAATCTAAACAAAATCCTTAGTTGCGCCTGGGCCAACCTGAACGACTTTTGATCAGAAGCTGCCACATGTGTAGGCGCTACTCAAATCAAGCGTAGTTTGACTTGTTGACTGAAGCTCGCGTAACCTGATAAAGTTGAGACAACTTACATTCTAAAGCATAATGACATGGCGCACATACCACTAATCTCTCAAGACGTGTCTACTATCCTGTACACGACTACGCGCATCTCAATCATACGATGCCACACATCTAAATACAGTTAGTACACGATTGACAACTGAATGAAAGTTGGCGCAACAGGAGGTTGGCGCAATCCAGTATGGCGCAATCCAGCCTCACGTATATCAGAATAACTGCTAAAATAGTTATTTCCTGAACTCTATAAATAGAGTTTCCAGTCATCATCAGAGGGGATCAAGAACTCTTACAAAATTGCTGCTGCGTTCTCTAGAGGCTACAGTCTTCAAGTTCACATAGTCCAAGGGATAAAGTGATCGTCTTCTGATCAGATTTCTAAAGTTGTACTTCTCCAGAATTCATTGTACTTTATACTCTTTTACAAGTTTAGAATAAAAACAAAATTTTGTTTTTTGCAAACAGCTATATGTAGAAGATAAGAAGAAGATGTTAAGAACCTTTGCGCATAGGGTCCAACATCGACATGAGGAGGAAAAGAATTTTCCTTATGATTAATATATAAGGTTTCCTCTGTATTTATGTCATTTTTATGTTGATGACTTTGATTATCAGCAGATAAAGTCATTCTTTCAGTAAATTTGACAGCCATATACTCCAAAAGGAAATCTTTATTAATATTAGAAAGTACATAATGATCAATATTTACATCATTTATAAACTGACTACTACGCTTTGGATTGATCATTAACGGACCGTCATCCGTCTTCAGCGTAGACTTGCCAAGGTTGATAATTAGTGGTTCTGGATCATTTGTACGAGAAATATGTCCCTTGACTTTGATCATGAGAGGTTGAACTTGGCTCTTGACTGAATACTCACTGATTCCTCAGACGAAGCTCGAGTTCTTCCTTTAACCTTAATTATCAAAGGTTCGTCATTGACAGGTTGGGGTTGGATTTGACCTTTGACTTTAATCTTCAAAGGTTGATCTTCCGGAGGATCTTCTAAGACAGATTGAGCTTCTGCAGATGATCGATCTTTGGCCATATCCGATATCCTTCACATGCTCCTGTTTGTAGAGTATTGAATCAGAGAAATAGGCTTCAACACCCTTAAACGGATTGATATCTGCGAATTCAGTCTTCACAACACCTTGAGAATCCATATACTTGAAGCATTGGTGGAGAGTTGAAGGCACAATATAATGCTCATGTATCCATGGTCTTCCAAGAAGGATGTTGTAAGATACATCTGAGTTGATAACATAAAAGGTCGCCATAGTTCGAAGATCACCTATTTGAATCTTCCGACGAATCTTTCCCAATGGTTTACTCTTTCCAGAGTTGAAACCAACTATTGTTGTACTAGTGTAAGTCAAATCACTAGTAGGAATCCTCAAGCGTCGTAGCATACTCTGAAGAATAATGCTAATAGAAGACCCAGGATCAATGTAAATCCTGTCAATTTCAGTAGAGTCAATATATCCTGTGTAATACAGAGGCCTGTCATGTCTATTATGCTTCAACAATATATCTTCTTGTGTGAAGGTAATATTAGGAATTGATTCTATCACACTATGACATTGGGGAACGACACTGGTATTGTCAGGACTTTTGAGTTGAGCTAAGCATGAATCTGCTTGTAGCAAAGCTTCGCTCAAAGTTTCTCGACTTTCTTTAGAAAGACGAAGCAACTCAAAGATAGAAAGTCTAGCCGGAGTATTAGCTAATTAGGCTAGAATATCGAACTTGTAGGACTTCATCACTACCCTTTGATTTGAAGCAGATTTCAATGGGACGTCAAAGCGTACTGCTTTCTGTTTCCCTTTCTCAACCAGATGGTGAGCTGGGTATTTTTGCAACATCCTCCGCTTATTGGAAGTTTCTCATAATCTTTGTGGTATTCTGACCAGATCTCGTACCAGCAAAGGTTCTTTCTTCAGACTCAGGAGAATGAAGTACCATATTACAGGTTTTAATTTCTTTCCCTTAGTCTTCTCTTGCGAGGATTTTATGAGGGACCTCAAATCCCAATCCAACAAATAGATTTTTGACCTTGAATTGTAAAGGAAGTCGCATTCCTTTACCATAGTTCAAGTCTTCCGCCTTTTGAAAGTCATAGCCCATCTTTTTTATGAGATGGATGATTGATGACTGTACATGTGAGTGGGTAGCGGACTTTCAATAGATGGTTCAACAGAGGAAGGACGAACAGAAATCTCTGTAGCCACAAGAGTAAGGGTATTCGGGACAGGAGAAAAAATCCCTACAAGAGCTTTCTCATAAGTAGCAAAGACTTGTTGTGCCCTGTATAAGGGGACACTATTCATTGCTAACCATTGCCGATGAGTAAGTTTGAGTTTGGTAGGAGGAGCCAAACTTGGAGGGCATATATTCAAACCCCTTAGTCTATCCTCCAAAGGAATGCCGTCCCAAAGATAATCCAAATCATCATGATCTGGAGTAACAACATGAGAAATCATATTGCAAGTTTTGACTTTTCGACCTTTCTTGGATTTTGAAGTTTTACCTTCATCTTCCATTTCAGGTACTAAGTCAGGGTGTACCCACATGATTTTATTTTTTTTAATATGAGAGGCAATAGTTCTTCACTTTGCTCTCTAGCTGGCGGGAGATTCACAATCTTCATTGTCGCCTTTGGAATTGGAACAATCCTATCTGAAACTTACTGTGGAGGAAAACCTCCAAATTGAAGAGAAATCATATTAGTTGTAACTGTATGCTCATCATTGGTTAAAGCGATGGCATTAGCATTTATCAACTCTTAGATTTTCTTCTTTAAAACATAGCAAGCCTTGGTAGAATGATTTATGTATCTATAATAGATATAATATTTGGGATTATCAGTCAGATTCACCTCATTAGGTCTTTTTGGCTCTGGAATATGGAGTTTGCCACTATTTACAAGACATTGGAATATCCATGGGATATCACTATCATCAAAAGAGTACTCTTCTTTTGGTTTGGAAGACTCTGGATTATTTGGCGTCGTTTTGGGTTTTGAAAGATTAACCACTAGGATTTCCTTCCCTTTCCTATTGCGATTGCCGGAATTATTACCTGAAGAGGCTTTCTTTCCTTTGTCTTCTGAGGCAAAGATCATCCCATGTTCATGAGCCAATCTACCATTGGTCTCGGCTGAAACTGCTGCTATAATGAATGAGGCCTAATCTATGAATTGAGAGCCTGTAAAGACAGCAATAGTTGGTCACAGATTCATTTTACATGTATCAATCAATGCTGAATCTGGCATACCAGGAGGCATCTTTAAAGTTGCCTGTCGAAAACTTTAAACGTCCGAGTATCCTCTTTCTCTTTCTGTTTAATCTCTATTAAGGAGGACATATTCATGTCCATGCCTCCTTCATAGAAACGGAAGAGAAATATTGCTTTAAACTCGTCAAAAAACGATATACAATTGTCGGGTAGACTGCGATACCAGTCGTATGCTGAACCCGTCAAACACCCTATAAAGACTCGGGTGAGAAGCATCATTCTTTTGTAGATGTACTGTCATAATATTAAAATAATTGATATATTGACTTGGAGAAGCCTTTCCATCAAATAACACCATAGACTGTAGCTTAAATTTTGGAGGAAAAGGCACATCATTCCAATGGGGAGGATAAGGTTGCTTGATCCTAACCTCTGGAGTTGATCTTTGTGCTTAAGCACCTCAAACTGTGCTTTTAGCTCACGCACTGCTTGAATAGCTTTACTAGTTTGAGGAAGCACATTTGATTGAATAGTGGCTGGATGTACCATAACCCCCACCGGAGGTGGTACATCTTATGGAATGAGAGGATCTGGAGCTGCGGAGTTTTGATTGATAACAGGCTCTTGATTAAGATTATTCAAAGGCGTATCAACCCCTTGACTATCTTGAGTTTGCGCTGCTACCTGCACTGGTGTTAGCACTGTCGGCTGAACAGTTTGTTGAGTCATTATTATTTGATGCATATTTTGCATCATAGCAAGCATGTCCTTCAGTAATTATTCCACTACTGAGACGTTGCTCTGTATTAGAAGTAGACGTCTCTGGTTCTTCTCCGATAGCGTAAGATTCAACCTCCCTTGAACATACAGAGGGATTGGTGTAGAGGTATGAATCAACACTATCAGTTTCTGACTCCAAAGACTGGGTACCCCCAGCTTCTGAAAATGAAGATTGCAACGGTCTTTGACTTCTTAACCGAGTATGCTGATATACCCCTTCAAAAGTGTCAAGAAGTCGGTTGAACTATTGTTGGCTAGGAGTCCGGGACGAATTTCGTCTTGGACGTCGTCCTCTATTGACATGAGATGCCATATTGAATGATGCATAGGACAACTCATGTTCTTGATCATCAACTTGTTGCTGAGGCACATTATAGTTTAATCGGTCAAAAACTGACCGTTTAGAAGTCGAACATCAATATTGATTACAATCTGGTGACATTCACAATGATGATTTTCTTGGGGGAGTGTCATAGGAGATTTTCTGTTTTTACGCTTTTGTACAAGTAACTTGCATAAATCAGAAGGAGTGGAAGGAGTCGTCTTCTTTATTATATTTGGGACAGAGAAACGTTTAGTCCCTTGCGTATAAAGAAGATTACTGGCTGCATTAGCAGAACCAAACTGTAGATTTTTACGCGCCTGGAGTTGTGTGCGTAAATCCTGAGATTTTTGTGCACAAAGAACATCAGCATTACATAATCTGAAGGTTTGGTACTTTGCGTAAAGCAGTGTAAGAAGGTTGTTGGTAAAAAACTGAAGTTTTACCAACAATAGAATTCTTATTTTTACGCTGCATACGTGCATGCAAATTCACTTTAGATGCAAAAGCATCATTGTGAATTTTATCTACCATGTCACCGATAGGAGATTTACCCTTACGCATAGAGCGTAAAACATTAACATCTGCCACGTCATAGACGGGAGATTTACCCTTACGCGTAGAGCACAAGACTTGAGTGTCTACCATGTCACCGACGAGAGACTGATTTTTACGTACAGAGCGTAAAACTTGGGTGTCTACCACGTCACAGACGGGAGACTGATTTTTACGCACAGAGCGTAAAATTTGGGTGTCTACCACGTCATAGATAGGAGACTAATTTTTATGCCCGGGACATCACTGAAGTAGAGACTGCCTTGTCACAGACAGGAGCCTCCACAACAGAAGTGGGAAGAATTCCCTTGCCTTCAGAGACAGCAGGGAGATCAGGAATGCTTTGGACTTAGGAATCCAAACTTTTTGCACCTTCCACGATTTTTGAACATTGGAGCAGCGAGTACTACCCCCAGTTCTGAGCATTTCTTCGTAAGCAGTCTGGTCAAATTGAACAACCAGAGTCTTATTTGTCGATCCGACCGACACAATCATATTGAGCAATTGCTTTCTCGTCAGAGGAGAAAGTCGTCTCCAGCAGAGTCGCCATTTTATTTTACTTAATAAAATGCCTAAAATTGGCTTTTGAAAGAAAACGAGAAAAAGTACAAAAGTTCAAATTATTTATGGGAAGTATTGCTATAGAAGTCTGATCTGAGAGCGATCACTTTGTTCCTTGGACCATACAATGATGATGAAGAGAATTGCTTGAAGAAGATGAACAATCGGAAGAACTAAGTCACCAGAAAGGTATCGACACAACGGTACTGATGGCACAGTCGAATGCTTTCCTGATTTGCTTCACCCTGTTCCTGAGAAAAAGTTGAAGAAATGCTTCTGGGAATATCACTCTGAAAATATGAGTTTTCTCAGAATCTCCTTCTCTGTATCTCTCTTGATTTTTTTTGTGTAAAAAAGTAAGTCTATTTATAGACTAGACCCTCTGTACGTAAAAAGCAACAAAATTGGGTCTCTACGCAAGTAACTGCCACCCACGATTGAAATCAACCTTTACGCGTGATGATACGTGTCCCATGTAGAGTTTTGATCTCTACGCAAGGTGACACGTGTCCCACAACTTCACAAAATAGAGAGAGCACGTACACACGTTCCTCGATAAGTGCAGCATGAAAGCCACGTATGTAGACCACGTTCTCTCATAGACAGAAAAGATTGGGCGTAAAAATAACCCAAAATAGTCTTCCTGCATAAAGTAGCAGACTGGGCGTAAAATAATCCAAAATAGAGTTCCTGCGTAAAGTGGCTGAAAAGTAGCCTTGAGCGTATAATTAGCTCAAATAAACTCTACGCACACGAAATCCTTGAGCGTAAAAGCTCGAATAGCTTTCATGCGTAAAAGAAGCAGTCTCTTGAGCGTAAAGTAGCCCATCTGTACACTAAACGACAAGTGTTGGGTTTGGTGTAAATAAAATCTTCTCGGCTTCTGTGCAATTTGCTGTCAAAAAATCATTCTGTCAGAACAGTATCACGCGCATTAAATGCGATGTGGACAACCTGTCTCTCGCGTAAAAGTTTGAGGATGGCTCTCGCGTAAAGTAGTTCGCGTAGAGTTTATTCTGTTTGATCTCTGCGTAAAGTTTGAATCTGACTCAGTTTGACTTGCGAAAAGCTCTCAACTTCTTTGACTTGGTTATGAAATTTATTTATGCTTCTACATGGATATTCACTTTATTTTACTGACAATATTGTTATTAGAAAGAACAAACATTTTATCTGTTCTGGTGCATTAGTTGATAATTTTTATGTCAATAATCCTATTTTGCCCACAATGCAACTTATGGAAATGAATAATATGTCATCTAACTTAAATAAGAGAAATGAACCTTCTTATATGAACCAAACATATCTTTGGCGCTTGCGATTGGGATATATTAATCTAAGAATGATTCAAAGACTAGCTGAAGATGGACCTTTGAGTTCATTGAAAGTGGAGGCACTACCAGTCTGTGAATCCTGCTTGGAAGGTAAAAATGACCAAAAGGCCTTTTAAGGCAAAGGGGTATAGGACGAAAGATGTGTTGGAATTGGTTCATTCTGATTTGTGTGGACCCATGACTATCCAAGCTAGATGTGGCTTTGAATATTTGGTCACATTTATTGACGATTATTCAAGGTATGGATACATTTATTTGATGTGCCGTAAGTCTGAGTGCTTTGAGAAATTCAAAGAGTACAAGGCTGAAACGGAGAAACGTCATAAAAATGTATCTACGATCAGATCGTGGTGGCGAGTACCTTTTTTGGATAGTTTAGGGATTATTTATCAGAGGCTGGGATTACATTCCAATTAACCACACCTGGAACGCCCCAGCAGAATGGTGTAGCTGAAAGAAGGAATAGAACTCTTATGGAGATGGTTAGGTCAATGATGAGTTATTCAGATTTACCAGATTCGTTTTGGGGATATGTCTTAGAGACTGCAGCTTATATTCTGAACTTGGTTCCTTCTAAGTCAGTACCTCTTACTCCCACAGAGCTATGGATTAGGCGTAAGCCTAGTCTGAAACATATTCGAATTTGGGGTAGTCCAACGCGTGTGCTGAATGGGAAAGCAGATAAGTTGGAATCTCATACAGAAGTACGCTTGTTTGTAGGCTATCCAAGAGAAACAAAAGGAGGTTTATTTTATAGTCCTAAGGATCAGAAGGTCATTGTTAACACCAATGCCCGATTCTTAGAGAAAGACTGTGTGATGAACCATAAACCCACAAGTAGAGTTGTTTAGAAGAACTGAGAGGTGAGACACCAAGTACTTCAGTACCAACAGTATAAGAGGATGAAACACAAATAAATGCACAACATGTCACAAATGTTACACCACAACCGATAGTGCCTCGTCGTAATGAGAGGGTTGTGATACAACCTGATAGATACATGTTCTTGGGAGAGTCGTCAGACTTCGTCCCTGAGGAACAAGATTATGATCCATGTACCTACAACGAAGCACTCCAAGATAAAGATGCAGAGTCTTGGCAAAAAGCAATAATATCTGAAATAGAATCTATGGATTCCAATCAGGTCAGGAAGCTTGTAGAACCACCCGTTGGTGTAAAAGCCATTTGATGCAAGTGGGTATAATAGAAAAAGAGGATCAGACGGTAAGGTTGAAACCTTTAAAGCTCGGCTTGTTGCAAAAGGTTTTACTCAAAGATAAGGTATTGATGAGTATGCAAGTGTGTGTCGCCTATATATGTGTCTATATATATGTGTCTATATATATATATAATATATATATTATATATATAATATATTATATATATATATTATATATATATATATTATATCATTCCATCATGCCACAGCTGTGCTCCCCTTCACTGGAAACCCCCAATGCCTCCCCCACTTCGCCTCCTCCCTCGTCGGCCTCTCCTAGGCCGGCGTCCTCCTGAGTCCGATGGCCCCTCCCTGGCCAGCCGACTGCCTGTACTTGGTCAGCTATCCTCATTCCGCCTTCATCCTCTCTAACCCGACACCTCCTCCTCCATCGTCATTCCCTTCCCTCAGTCCCCCCCCGGCCGGCTACCCAGCCTCTCAGCCAGGAGGCACGGTATCCCATACCCACGATCCATCTGAGCGGTGGCGACTTGTACTCTGCCCCCGTTCGCTGCGCCCGGCGGATACCCGGCCTCCCCCTTTCGGGCCGGGTCTCTCGGGGTTCAGCCACCGGCTGTCGCCGTCTCACTCTCCCACCCTCATTCAAATTTTGAACGGGACTTTGGTCCCATCGGATGGGAGAGCCCCTGCGGTACAGGCCTCGGGCTTCCCATTGTCACCAGCTCAGGCGTTTCCTGCTCCCACTCCTTCCGAGGCTCTCTCCCACGAGCCCTCGGTGGACCAAACCCGACTCTGGCGTCATCAGTGGGGGAGCCCCATGGGGTGGCCCGGGCTTTTCCCTTCCTCCCTATCAGGTTGCAGTTGACGCGAGGGGGCATCTCCCCCGGTTAGGGGAGCAGCATCCGCCCCGATCACCAACGTCACCTCGGCAGCTCCTTCTTCACTCCCTCCAGGCAGGATATCACCAGCCAACTCTGCAACCCTCCTTCCCAGCCTGGGTCTCCCCACCTCCGATAGCGCCAGCCGCTCCAGTGGTGAGACCCAGGATCCTACATCTCTCGGACAGCTCAGCCATCTTTTGCCGCTAAGCTTCGCCCGGACTTAGCCCACGGAGGGCCTCCTATTACTCGATGTCCACCTCCCGGACATTGAGTACTCTCAGGATTCCCTGCTCCTGTGGTTCCATCTCTCGACCTGGAATTGACTTCTTTGTCATCCTCCTTTCTCCACACCTTTATCCTCAAATTTACCTCCGGTTGCCCTAAACTCCCTAGGGTGCAGGAGACGATAGCCAGTTGGAGACTCAAGGCAGATTATCGTGTGACCCCCTTGATCCAGAATATTCCTCCACCTCTCCTCGACTACGACCACAGGACCGTGTGGTCCAAGGGCAACTTGACGATCGTTTCCACTAGATGAAGATCATCAAGTGGTCACCAGGCTTTAACACCAAAGAAGACTCAGCGATGGTCGCGCCTGGGTGACCTGCATACAATCTACCTCTCATTTGTATTATCCCAGCGGCACTGCGTTTGCCAACTCGTTCGGAACGTATGTGGCAAACGTCCCCGGGGAGACAGTAACCTCACAAAGGCCCATATGCCAAAATCTGCGTGGAACTCGACCTCCTTCAAAACCACCCAATTTTATTACCATCGAGCAGGGAAACCAGACCCACACCCAACAAATCCTCTACGACAACCACATTATGTTCTGCAACCATTGCCATTTAAGAGGTCACCTACCAAAGCACTGTCATCACCTTCACCCAAAACTCAAGAAGAAATCAACCTGGAAAGACATCGAGCTAACAGAGGGAAGGACTCCCAAGCCATCCCTTGTCATGCCCCGATTCGTAGAGTCATTTATTCACGTATTTTACCTCTTGGAATCGATCGTCCTCGTTTGGGCGTGATGTCGTACAAGTCTGGTATTGCACTTGTACAAGGCAAAGATGGTACATAATCAATTATCTTCAAATAGGAACACATCGCAGCGGCAGAAGCAGACAAATTGAAGTTAATAAAGACAATCTCTCTCATGAATAAAATACATTATTTCTTTATAGCAGCGGAGCTAAAAGAATAACTTGAAGTCACACAGAGATATATAAAACAATATTCTCTTTATTGATAATTGAAGAAGAGTACAAGACTTGTATTGAAGTACAATGCTTACAACACATCTCACTTTACATTGAAAGCCAACTGAAAAATGTTACGAAGCTTACATTTGATACTTGGATACATTGGATTACAATCGATATACCAACTTGGCTTACGACTCACTGGTATCACTGATTACAATGTTCCGTACATTATGCCCTTTATAAACAGAAGACATCATCTTGTACAAGGAGAGCTTCTGTATGCCCAATAAATCTTCATGTGTAGTATCCCAAGCACGAGCACCTGCCCACAAAACGTGGGTCAGCACATCATCATGCAGCGAGCAGAATCCAACCCATTCGCCTAAACCAACACTAACTGGTCAATTTTAGCAAGCATTTAATAGAATTATCTTTCTACTTGGGCCTAGCATCAGTTTACAGTTCATGGGCAATAATCATGGTGAAGCATGTAAACATATTCTTAGCAATATTCATGTGGACATATCATTATAGCAATCTTGGTGTTATCATGCAAAGACATCATTGAGGCATCGCTAACATTATCATCTTAAACATGTTCTGACAATTCT
>JANAVB010020621.1:0-76259 GCA_029216955.1 Iris pallida
AGAGCTTCGGGTGCATGGAGGTGGAGGCGCATGCAGGGACTCGTCTTCTGTCTTTTGGGATCAGGAGTAAGCCTAGGCGCATGGCTTTTGAGGCGCATGCAGATATTTGGGCACATGGCTATGGAGGCGCATACGAGTGATCAGTCGGCCACATGGCGGGGTACAGCTGTAACCGACAGAATAAGAAATGATGAAGCTGAGGTTGGCAATTTTTTATTTTCTGTAAAAGATATCGACTGTTAAGTCTTCAAGAAGTGTGCTGCCAACTCTGTCACATAGCATTAGATGCTTGATAGGTGACGAGGCTGAGTGGGCGCATTAATATGGGGCGCATGGTGCTGACGAGTACATCCGCCGCGTGGTGCATACTCATTAGTCAGTCTTTGTCGGGTTTTTCGAGGCATTAATGACTTCTTTGATGCTGAATTCGAAGGGGCATATTCATCACCATAAATGCAAGTTCATTGTACTGACTTCGAAAAAGTTACCACTTGGCGCATAGATTTGATTTGCCCTGGCCTATAAATAGCAGCATGAAAAGAAGTTTGTTTCTCATTTCACTTTCCTTCCCGAATGGAGATGAACTCGACCGGTCCTCCTCCTTGGCGAGATACGCTACAATGTGGGTTGCAGATCTCCTCGTTCGAAGAAGCTTTGACGATGAACTCTTTCAGAAGACTGATATGCGTTAGGAAAGCTATGGACACAACAGCTTATGTTTGAACCCCTTGTCGATAGTGTTTTTCTACGAGATGGTGTTGGGTGCCTGTTGCATCCAAAGATCGGGGTCGTCATATCTTGACTTCCATTATGCTGGAAGAGCCATCGGGTTTGGATTGATTGTCAACTCCCCCGATCTACGTCTGTGAGTGATCACATTATGTAAATCGTGTAAGGAGGATTTGACACTTGTACCCTCTTCAAGCGGATGGTAATGGAGGCTCTATTGTAACTTTGTGTGGCTCGAACGGGCTCTCTTTTCTTTTCTTCTTTATTTTGGTGCCCTTTTCAAAGAAGGCAAGATGGGCTCTATATATAGAGTGGAATGAGCCCCCTTCTTCTCCTTTCTGATGTGGGACTAAAAGCAATATCCCTTTTTCCATGCTTCTATAGGTACTAGGAAGTTAAGTCTATCTAGTCATATCAAATTCAAGTACGGGTCAAACAGGTCAGGAAAATATGGCACAGACATAGCAGTACTATTACTAGACATGAACAAGATAAAAAAGACAGAAAAAGTAACATAGAAAATGAGTAACAGTCTATGCACGCAAAACTAAAAAGTAACCACGACATGAAGTAAGAGAAATATGTAACCAAGTAAGAAAGAATAAAATATAGAAAAGCATGTGAATACTGTAAAGTTTGGCAAGGTGTACTTGCCTGGTGGTAGCAAAAAGTCCTATAACAACTCGTCAAATCAAAGTGTCTCGAAACCTTAACTCCCGCAAACAACTTCGGATGTTGAAACAGACATTGCCAACCTTCTTAGAATAAGCAAAATAGCTAGGATAGTCTACCCGTGAGTCCAATTCTGGACATAGGGTAAAACAGTAATTTTGGGTTAAAACGGTATCCGCCGTTGGACCCGCTTTGCACCGAAAAGTGTGCCAGAGTTTATGGTCCCTAAAGTCAACAAATTATTTGTTTATGGGTCCAGTTTGATGATACAAACCCAACTTTGTCCAAAGTTAAATTCTGGTGGGCTGTGCCCAAATTCGTCTATTGGATCGGGTCGTGGGCCCGCCAAAATAGCGTTCCGGTCGACCTTCTCAGAATCGGACCAAACTTGACTCACAGGACCAAAAAATTAACACGAGTCCAGTAGTGCAAGTTTTATCTCGAGATGATGAACATGCACAAAGTAATTAAGGTTTTTGCAAAGGGGCCGATACGGTAATTTTTGATGGATACGCCTCGAATTCGTCGCGAACATGCCACCAATTCGAGTTCCGTCAAAGCACACACATTCGTGACATCCGTACGCGTCTTTTGATGCTCATAGATTGTGACCAAGTCGTCCAAATTGTCGGGACGGACCCCGTATCGGTGGATTTTCAAGTTTTGAAAAACTGTTTTCTCAGTTTTTTTTTCTAATTTCGAAAATGAATTACTTGATGAAAAATAGATGAAAATAAAAAACTACCAAAGTTGTTTCGAAGATGTATAGGTTGTCTTCAAACCTATTCAGGTACTTTTCTCAACTTGCTGATGGATTGGCGATTAATTGCCTTCCAAAACTGGGTGAGAACTATTTTGTTCACTGTTTTAATAATTAAGAAAACTATTTGTTTCTGGATTTGATTCGATTTCTTGTCGAATCTTGCTATGTTCAATCCTAAACTATTAGACAAGGTGTCGAGTCGGTCAGGTAGGCTACGCATAGGATTTTACGGATTCGAAAATGAGTGAATAAGTGAATAGAAAATTAATCGAGAACTGGGGTACCTCGCTGTCGGGTGTGCCCTGCCTTGGTTGTGCTGCTGCGGCGGCTGTGCATTTTTTGGTCGGCTCCGATGGCATACGACGGTCGTGCTGCGACCTGTTACTACCACAATTCTAGTGTGAGGGTATTTTTGTTATTTTTTGGGGTATTTTAAATTTATTAGAATTTATTAGAAATTATGGGAATTTTTTTAGGAATTATGTGAGATTGTTTGAACTAGGTTGACTTTGTAGACCAACCTAGAAGCTAACCCTAGTTAGTGGGTCATGGTTAGGTCAAGTGACTCTAGTCTAACCTAGCCTAGGACTTGGTTTAGTCATTTTAGCAAAAGGATTAGAAAGTCATAAGTCATGGCTTATGGTTTTAGAACTTTAATTAATTTAATCCATCTTAGCCTTGTAACTTGGCCCAAGGCCCAATGATTTGGCAAAGCCCTAACCCTAAGAGTGTATGGCCGGCCACCCCTATAGCCTAGGGATTCCCACCATATAAAACCCCTCCCAAATCTAGGGTTGCCTCTTTCTTAGGAAGAGCCCTAATTTCAAGGAGGTGAGTTCTATTGTCATTTAATTTCTAGAGCTCCTTTCCTATTCCTTTTTCTTTCTAAATTGTTCCAATAGGTTCTAATAGGACTGTTATTGCTGTTGTTGAGCTCTCTTTTCAGTGTGAAGTTGTTTTGGATTGATTGGGTCTTCAAGTGGAGAGCATTGAATAGGGGGTTTCTATTGAAAGTTCAACAAGAGGTAACTTCTTCAAATCTCTATGAATTTCAATTAGTCTTCATGAATAGGAAGCCCTAAGGGTCCCCCTAAGGTTTGGTTAATTTTCGTGTCAGGTATCGGAGATTTCGTGTCCATTCTCACTACCAAATTACAGTACTTTAGCGACGGCCATTTAGCGACGGAAATTTTCCGTCGCTATCACCGTCGGATCCCCGACGGATTTGTGACGGAATACCGATGGAAAGCAGTGGACAATTTTTTTTATTTTTTATGTCCATATCCGTCGCTATGCCGTCGATAGGTAGTCGGCCATGTAGCGACGATTTTATATCCGTCGCTAGAACGTCGCATATTTTGGCGGAAAAAGCCTAAATATTGGCGCGAGATTTACTGACGACTTAGCGACGGAATAATCCGTCGCTACTCGTGCGAGATTTACTGACGCAATTAGCGACGGAATAATCCGTCGCTACTCCGTCGCTAAATTTACGTTCCAGACTTAAATTGAAACGACGGGGGGAACTTTTTCATTCCCTCCAAATTTCACTCTCTCTCCTCTCTCTCTCTCTCTCTCTCTCTCTCTCCCGCGGTGATCGATCGGCGAACCCCTTCTCCTCTCTCTTCGCGGCGGTGATCGGCGACCCCCTCTCCTCTCTCTCTCCCCAAAGGTCATCTCCTCTCCCTCTCCCTCTCTCTCTCTCTCTCTCTCTTTCTCTCTCTCTCTCTCTCGCGCTGCGCGCGCCGGTGGTCGTGGGTGCAGCGGGCCGGGGGCGTCGGGTGGCTGCGGGGGGCGACGTCGACTGCGGGGGGGGCGGCGGGTGGCGGCGGTGGCGGGAGGTGTGGAGGGGGCGGTGGGAGGGGCGGGAAGCATTGGAGGGATGGAGGCGCGCGGGGGCTGGCCGCGGGGTGCGGGGGGTTGCGGAGGGGGGCTGGCCGTGCGCGGGGGGCGGGGGGTGTGGAGGGGGCGGTGGGATTGAGGGGGCGGGCAGCGTTGGGGGGGGTACGATGGGGGCGGGGGCTGGCCGCGGGGTACGGGGGGGGGGTATGTGTGGAGGGGGGCTGGCCGGACACACACACACACGGACACACACACACGGACACACGGACACACAGACACACACACACACAGACACACACACACACATACGGACACACACGGACACAGACACACGGATACACACACACAGACATATATATATATATATATATATATATATATATATATATATATATATATATATATATATATATATATATATATATATAGGCATAATTTTAAGATGCTTAATTAGTTTACCTTATATATATAAGGTAAACTAATTATGGTAAACTAATTATGCCTATATATATCTATATATAGGCATAATTAGTTTACCTTATTTTAGAGTATGACTACGTAGCTAGTGTGTAGAGTAGTATATGGTTACTAGATCCTAGTGTAGAGTAGTATATAGAGGAGTATGGCTACTAGTGATATATAGATATGTAGGTCCATGTGTATCTGTATCGGACTATCGCTATCGGTATCGAACTATCGCTATCGGTATCGGACTATCACTATCAGTATCGACCGTATATACTTAGTATCGGGCGTAGCGGATTAGTATCGATCAGTATATAGGTTTGGGTTAAGATCAAGGTTCAAAGTATCGGTATCAGAATAGTAGGCCGAATAGGAGGCCGAGATAGTCGAATGTGAAGAAGGGAAGAAGGGAGGAGCAGATGGGTTCAGAGCCATGGTGGAGGAGGAGAAGTAACATGAGAGCAGTTTCCGCCGTAACATCTCCTGGCTCTGCTGGCAACTGAAGTCCAGATGCTACAAAGGATGATCCTATATACTGATACTAATCTGATACTCTCTGATATTAAGTACATCCGGCTTACTAGCTAGCGGATCCACCAGTTACATGATTATATACTAATTATGTTAGATTGTGATACTAAGTAGCCTCGTCGTAGGCCTAGCGTGTTATCCACAAGTTTAGTTTTTCTTACGATATGAGTATCGGTATCGGGCTATTAATTCTTATGTTTAGTTTGTCTTACGATACAGATATTCACATCAAATCGAGCATGAATCGTTACTTTGTTGATCGTACATGGATGTACAAACGACAACACGAGAGCAGAATTGGTGTGAGTGACGATTTTCAGGCAGGTGTGGAAGTATTTCTTAAGTATGCTATGAGCAAAACTCAGTACATGGACGATAACAAAATCAAGTGTCCATGTGTTAATTGTCACAATAGACGTTTCGAAGAAGTGATGACTGTGAGAGATCATTTGACCCGTAAGGGTTTCGTACGTGATTACGGCCTGTGGTCATCGCAAGGTGAATTATATTCAGAAAGACAGGCTGCAGAAGCTGGTACTTATGCTTTTGATGATAATGCTGCAACGGATGTCCTCGAAGACGACGGATGCTCTGTGGATTATGGAGACATGCAGAACCTTGCACGAGATATGGTGTATGCTGCGGCAGGGCCTAATTTTGATCCGGAGGATCCTAATCCCGAGGTAAAGGAGTTCTATGATATGTTTAAGGACGCAGATACTCCTCTATATCCTGGTTGTGAGACTCATTCCGCACTGTCAGTGACGATGCGGTTGTTGAACATAAAGTCTGATTTTAACTTGCCACAAGCTTGCTATGATCGGATCACACAATTAACTAATGAGGTGTTACCGAAGGAATCAAAAGAGCTTCCAAGAAACTTCTACAAGTCAAAGATGATGGTCCGACAACTGGGACTGGGGTACGAGAAGATAGATTGCTGTCGCAACGGATGCATGTTGTATTACAAAGAGAATTGCGTATTAGAAAGTTGTTGGTTCTGTAATGCGGATCGTTACAAGACAGTACAGGGAAAAGGAAAGTCAACTAGAAAACGACGTCCTTACAAGTATATGCATTACTTGTCGATCACGAAGCGCTTACAGAGGATGTATATGTCTCTGAATACAGCAGAACACATGACGTGGCACAGTGAAGATCGCATAAAGGACGAAGGAGAATTGTCACATCCTTCGGATGGGGAGGCGTGGAAATATTTTGATTTGTGTCATCCAGATTTTGCTGCAGAGCCTAGAAATGTACGCCTGGCGCTATGTTCTGATGGCTTCGCCCCTTTCGGACAGTCGGGATCTCAATACTCATGCTGGCCGGTCATTCTTACCCCTTACAATCTGCCACCATGGATGTGTATGAAGACTCCTTATATGTTCTTGACAGCTATCATACCCGGTCCCAAAAATCCGACAAAGAACATCGATATATATTTACAGTCGTTGGTGGATGAGCTGAAACAGTTATGGGAGATCGGCGTCACGACCTATGATATTTCCAGAAAACAAAACTTTCAGATGAGAGCTTCACTCATGTGGACAATCAATGATTTTCCAGCATACGGTATGCTGTCGGGATGGAGTACGCACGGCAACATGTCTTGTCCGATATGTATGAAAAATAGTAAAGCGTTCCGCCTTAGACATGGAGGAAAAACTTCTTTCTTTGACTGTCACCGTCAATTTCTGCCAACGAGACATCCTTGGCGAAAGAACAAGGACGCGTTCAGATATGGAAAACAAGAATTTTCTGAACCTCCTGCCAGATTGTCGGGATACGATATTTGGGAAGATGTAAAGGAATTTCCCACCGCAATGGAAGATCCATCGAACAATCGTGTCGAGGGGTTCGGACAAAGCCATAACTGGACCAAACGGAGTATCTTCTGGGACTTGCCTTATTGGAAAGATAATCTTATTAGGCATAATCTTGATGTCATGCATATCGAAAAGAATGTGTTCGATAATGTCTTCAATACCATTATGGATATTAAAGGAAAGACGAAGGACAATCCAAAAGCAAGACAAGACATGGCCGAGATATGCAAACGTCATAATCTAAACTTGATACAAAGGGGAGCTGGTGGACAAGTAACTAAGCCGATAGCGCCATACGCATTGAGCAAGGAAGATAGATTAATAATCTGCAAGTGGATATCTACTTTAAGATTTTCCGACGGCTATGTGTCGAATTTGTCTAGATGCGTTGATCTCAATGAACGCAAGCTAACAGAAATGAAGAGTCACGACTGCCACGTGTTTATGGAAAGATTACTGCCCATTGCGTTGAGAGAGTTGTTGCCTTCTGCTGTATGGGTTCCGTTGGCCGAGCTGTCTACATTCTTCAGGGATATCTGTTCAACTAAGCTCACGGTGCAACATATGATACAACTTGAGGAGAAGATTGTCTTAACAATTTGCAAGTTAGAGAAAATATTTCCACCGGGTTTCTTCGACAGTATGGAGCATCTACCGATTCATCTAGCATACGAAGCCCGTGTCGGTGCATCTGTTCATTATCGATGGATGTACCCCTTTGAAAGGTAAATAAAAATCGATATAATTTAAGTGGATTTTACAATTCATTGTTAATTCTCAAGATAATTTGTCTCTCTAGGTATCTACATTATCTAAAGAAGAAAGTTGGCAACAAGGCTCATATAGAGGCTTCGATATGCGAAGCATATCTTATCGAGGAGGTGTCAAACTTTTGCTCCATTTATTTCGATACTCATGTTGAGACAAATCGAAATAGACCTCAAAGGAATGACGAAGACGTTGAGGAAGGAGGTATATTCAATTTAAGGGGCAAGCCTATTGGGGCTAGTAAGAAACGGTGGTTGAGTGACGATGAGTATGATGCCGCTCACCGATATGTCTTGTTAAATTGTGACATACAAGAAGTGAGAGATTTGGAGAAGTAAGTGACTATACCTCGTTATAATCTCTAATTTGGTGAGGTAAGTGACTACACTAATTTTTATTCTCTCTAACAGTGTATTTAGAGAAGAAGTCAAAATAAGGACACCCGATATTACCGATGAGGGACTTCAAAGAGAGGTTGATTTTACCTTTCCGTCATGGTTTCGAGATTACGTAAGTAACTGAGATAATATGTTATGCGGCTACCATTTAAATATATATATGCCACTAATACATTTAAAGTTTACAGGTTTTATTAGCTGAACCAAGTACACTCACAAATGAGAGCATCCGTTATTTGTCATTGGGACCGAAGAAGCATGCAAAGACTTGGCCCGGCTATGTCGTTAATGGCTTCAAGTTTAAGACAACTCAACATCCTATAAATGCAGAATTTCTCAATGACGACTTCAGTACGAAGCATTCTGGTGTTTGCATAAGAGGCACAATCTATGACGACGAGCCGGACTTTGACTATTATGGAGTGCTTCGGGATATTGTAGAATTACAATATAGTGCCCCATTTGATATGCATATTGTTATGTTCAAATGTGAGTGGTTCGATACGACACCAAATATCGGTTGGAGAATCGATAAACAATTTGGATTCGTCGATATAAATCATCGCAGGAGGTATAGAGGGTCCGATACGTTTGCGATAGCAAGTCAGGCTGTTCAAGTCTACTATACAAGCTACCCAAGGCGTCGTAGAGATCGCTTTGACTGGTGGGCAGTATGCAAGATTAAATCTAGAAATACATTCAACGTTGGAGACCCAGCATACCAAGAGGACCAGATCGAAAAGCCCCAATATTTGGGACAACAGTCTTGTGACATGGATATTGATTTAGAGGTTGATATACCTCTTGCTGATGAAAATAGAGGGGAGGAAGAGGTTGATATACAAGACTTAGATGTCAACCAGGGGAGAAAGAGGCGTCTTGTCCCAAGTATTAAGACTGAAGAAGAAGAAGAAGAAGAAGAAGAACTTTATGAGGATGAGGATGAGGATGAGGATGAGGATACAGATGAATTCGACGATGAGGATGATGATGATGATGAGGCCGAGGCCGAGGAAGAGGACGATGACGATGATTAAATATCGCTATATTTCAGTTGTATCTTGAAGCACCCAATATCTAGTGGAACACAAGATGCCCTTTCATCAAAAGTTACAAGAATTGTACTTTGTTGTATTGGTGCATGATTTTATCAGATTTTGTGTATCTAGCTTTTATTCGTACTTCACTTCTGATTGTAATATTTATTTCAGTTTGGGATATTTGCGTATTATTGTATGAGTTTCTTTTTGCAGATGGCACTCCTAGGCCTACTCGTCTGGGCGGCACTCATCGCCCTGCTGCTGGTATGGATATGTTTAGGTTTATATTCATTTATAAATCTATGTTGTCGGTATTTTGTTTATGTGTTCTATTTACAGGGCATGGTTGCGAGCACCCGTACTGGTGGTGCTGGCCGTGGTCGTGGCGGTGGCGGCGGCGGCGGCGGTGGTGGTGGTGGTCGTGGGCGTGGGCGTGGGCGTGGTGGTAGCGGTCGTGATCGCCAGCCGCATTCCCCGGATGTGACCTCCGAGCCCGACTTGGAGAGCCCGATCACAGGCTCTTTCCGCCGTCATTCTTCCTCGGTGCCACCGACATCGTCGTCGAGGCCTGTGACTCCATCCGCTAGCGGATCCGTTCCGCCACCGGATGTACCAGCGGATGCAGCAGCAGATGCAACAGGGGGCCCAGCAGTTACTGCAGGGTGGGCCTCGGAGTACCCCGGGATTCAGTTTCATCCTGATACCGGGGAGTACATTCGCGGACCCGCGGATCCCCCGACGCCACCAGAGAGGCTGGTGGGCGAGTTCCGACGAGAGCTATGGCCCGCTGGTGAATCGTAAGTAAATTTAAGTTAATTTATTAAATTTGTTTCATTTATTCAAGTTAATAATCCAGTCGTTGCTTCTTTATAGGTTTTTCCCGTGGGATGCTGCCCGGATTCTAGGGCGTATTATCCGGGATAACTACCATGGCCCCTACATCAATTTTTCTGAGGTGCCTCAGGACATGAAGTACGTCTGGCTCGACGAGATGAGGGTATAAATCTGTTGGTGAATTATTAATTATTCTTTAAATCATTAAATTTTTTATTACGTGATATTTGAATTTGTATGTCAGAGGACGTTCTGGTGGCCCCCCCATCGCGAGGAGGCGATCCGCAGGACCTACAAAGCCGCCGTCGGGAAGAAGATACGGGATGCGGTGTACGACCTTCGTACGGCACATACGAGAAAGGACTAGATCCGGGCGGAGTACTATGAGCAGATATTGGAGAAGATGGATACTCCGCAGTTCAAGCTGAAATCGGAGAAAGCTAAGGCTAATCGACAGGGCGCGGGTCTGCATACGGGGGGATCAAGGCCCCACGCATCGACGCGTGCAGATTTGGTGAGATAGCGCAAATTCAAATTCATTCTATTATTTAATTTTGTACTGTTAATATACGAAGTTAATTAAATTCTACGTATGCAGGTCCGACAGGCGGTGAAGCAGGGGAAAGAGGCGGAGACGGTCACCGCTCACGATGTATTCGTGCATACGCACAAGAGGCGGAAGGACGGGAGCTTCGTCGATGCGAGGGCCGAGGAGACTGATGTAAGTACTTACGTTTATGAGATTTATGTTAGAAATATAATTATTGTTAAGTTAATTAGATAAACTTAGGATTCAGACTATAACTTAGGGAAACATAGGATTTATATTATAACTTAGGAAAACTTATAGTACAAACACATTCATTGGATAGGCTGCGTATCGTGAGGCACTTAGTCGGCTTGAGATCGAGCCCCCTTCCGAGAATGTCGGCAAAACGACGCCCACCCAGACGCACTCTTCTATGGCCGCTCGCTACGACGACGTGTTCGTAGAATCCGTCGGCGGCGTTAGGAAAGGGCGCGTCTACGGCTTAGGTTCCATGGCGCCCTCGTTGTAGCCGTCCCCGAGATATCCACCGCCTCCGCCTCCCCCAGCGCCCCCGGTTGACGATGTGAGGGCGCAGCTTGCGACTCTGACCTCCGCGGTGTCAGATTTGCGGGCGATAGTGTTGGGGCGCTATCCGTCTGCTCCCGGTCCGTCTACTGCTGCTGCCGGTGCTTCGGATCGACCTGGTCCTTCTTTCCCCGGACGACTTTCGTTTAACCGCTCTGCGGACGCCCGCATCGTATCGGATAACACCATCTTGACGTTCCTTGACATGTTGTCGCCACAGCAGCTACGCGCGCTTCCAGACCATGTCTTGTCCCAAGTGCCGGCACACACGGTGGAGGAGTACATACGCAAAGCGGATGCGGCGGCACGAGCACGAGACGATCCGACGGACGGGGTTTGATTTTGTTTATGTTGTTGGTTTTGTAGACATTTAGATACATTGTATGATCGGATATTTTTTTTATGTTTGGATAATTTAATGTTGGATATTAGATGTATTGTGTTGGTAATATTTTGTTGGATATTGGATACGTTGGATATTGGTGTCGGATATGGATATTTTGCATATGAATATATGGTGTTCAATATTGGCTACGTTGGATATTCGTGTTGGATATGGATATATGGTGTTGTATATGGATATTTGGCATGTTTGATATTGTGTTGGATGTGTTGTATAAACAGGAAAGAGTCTGTTTGCAGTATTTTTTTTTCAAAAATTAGAAGTTAGCGACGGACATGCGACCCCTCAGCGACGGATAGCCCGTCGCTAACTGGAGAAACTGAGGTTAGCGACGGATTGGCGACGTAAAAACCGTCGCTAACTGGAGAATTTTACATTGAACGACGGTTTAGCGACGGAATATCCGTCGACCTGGTTCTGTTTGATATCAATAAATTTTGCAGTTAGCGACGGATTGGCGACTAACTTACGGCGGACTGGCGACAAAGTCCCGACGGATTATCCGTCGCTAACTGTAGGAATTCAATTTTTCGACGGATTGGCGACGGAATACCCGTCGCTACCTGGAGAATTTTACCTTGAGCGACGGTTTAGCGACGGAATGTCCGTCGACCTGGTTCTGTTTTGATGTCCATAAATTTTGCAGTTAGCGACGGATTGGGGACTAACTTACGGCGGACTGGCGATAAAGTCCCGACGGATTATCCGTCGCTACCTGGAGAATTTTCAGTTAGCGATGGTTTCGCGACGGAATATCCGTCGACATGGTTCTGTTTGATATCCATAAATTTTACAGTTAGCGACGGATGTTTTGTCGCTAATACGACGCTAATCCGTCGTACACCTCGGCGGATTAGCGACGGCATAACGACGACCTGCCGTATGGAAAAATCTCTGATACGCTTTTACCGACAAATTTACGACGGATTAGCGACGGATATTGCGTATCAGAAAATCACTGGTACGGTTTTGTCGACTCTTTAGCGACGGAGGTTTCCGTCGCTAACCCTATATCCTGATACATGTTTCGACGAAAGCTAGTCGGTAATCCGTCGCTATATATATTTAAATACGCCGACGGTATTCCGTCGCTAAGTCGTCGCTGAGCGACGGAGTAGCGACGGATATGTTTTAGCGACGAGGTTATTCCCGACGGCTGTTTTACCAAATTATCCGTCGGTAATCCGTCGGTATTTATTTTTGGCGACGGACTACTGACGGATATGGCCGTCGGTAAATCCATGTATTTTGGTAGTGTCTGGACACGTATCAGAGCTAGGACTAGGTAATCGACGAAATGCCTCAAAGGGCATTTTGATCGTATTTATTCAATGTTTTTAAATAGGAATGTTAGTTTAGATCTTGTCTATGGATTTCTGTTCTTGTATGGTTAGTGTCGTATCGTTTGTGTCGGATTCAATGGTGTGGACACGCGCGTGCACACGTTCGTGCGCGTGCTACAGGGATCCCCTGCTACTCGGGGGCAAGTACTCCCTGGACACGACGTTTGGACACGAGATTTTTGACACATGTTGGGGCAGTGTCTGTCACGACACTCCCCAAGTGGCATGACCTCTCGTGTCGTATCGGGGGAACACGAGACACCGCACGGGTTTTGCATACAGTCTGTGCAGACGAGTGTTTGAGTTCTGATACGCGTGTATAAGTTGGACACGCGGACACGAGGACTCAGGGCAGGTCGACCTAGACCTAGCCCTAGTATAGGGGTATTCAGGTGTACGAGCACGTGGCCTACCACGTGTTGTGTCGTGTGCACGACACGCGTGCACACGTGCACGAGGAATACCTCACTGTGCATTGATTTTTTTATCTGGGTGGCCTGGACACGTTTGTGTCCATCTTAGTGGACACGGACAGGTTGTGTGACACACGTATTATGTGTAGGATCATTACCAACCTTTTATCTAAGTTTTTTTTAATGTGTTTCTTTTGGGTATTCACCTGTTTGCAAATTCTGAATATTAAGTATCAGTCTTGTGCTTCCAGATTTCAATATTTGAGTTTTGGTTGATATTTTAACCTGCAAAGTACTATTAATTTCATGTTTTTAAAGCTCAAACCTGTTCTCCTATATGTTACCTATCTATGGTTCAAATTTTGGGTTGAGTGGTGTCTTGTTGATTTCAAATTAGAGTTGGGAAATGTGGGGATTTAAGTTGGTTCAGATTTCATGTGGTTGAACAAATGGAATTCTTTATTCCTTACTGCAATTCTGAGCTGTGGTGAATACATGGGTTAATTTTCCTTTTTGTCTATTTATGTTGAAATCTGAGAATGAGTTCATGTGTTGAGTTAAGTTAGTTTGCAACTGAGTTTCTTGATTAGAATTCTGTGATCTTGGTTATGTGTGAAACTGAAAACAGTTTTCTTTTAACTGATAACAGTAACCATTACCCTATTTTCTCCTTGGGTTCTAAATGATTTTGGGTGTTTTCATGTGTGGTGTAAACCTGAGATTGAAGAAGGGGTGAAACCTGAGATTATATGTGAACAATTTCCAGTTTAGACTTGATGTTGAATTGTCCCTTTTTCCTTCTTTTCATTCACTGTTTTCTTTCATTAAAAATGTATACACTGTTGAACTGTTTGAGTTCAAATCTGAAATCTGAGAATAGGCCATGTCTTCCTGTCTTGTTTTTATGTTATATTCACTGTCTTGAGCATTCACCCTTACATGTTTATACACCACACATGCTTCCCTCTTCTTTCACTGTTGTGTTCCTGCACTATTACTAGTCACTGTTACACACACACACACACACAAACTTTCTCCTTATTCACTGATTTTACTGCCTGCAAACACAGTACACACACACACACACTATTTTGGTTTTTCTTTCACTGTTATGTATTCCTGCACTTGTTACCTGTCCACACATAGCTACACCTATACACACACAATTCATGTTTCACACACACACAGCACTCTCTCTCTCTCTCATTCTCTATGTTTCTAAGTCCTTACATGTATAAGGCTATGGTTGTTTGTAGGCATATACAAAAATATGTGTGTAAATTATATGAGTATATATCTATACTTCTATGTTAGCTAATGTTGTAGGATTTATATCTAGCCTAGATATATGTGATATATATTATATGGTGTTTAAATCAATGGGTGTAATGGTAAGGTTGTAGAATTGCTAAGGTATTCTAGAATTAGCTACTAGCTATATTGTGATATAGCTAGTATAGGCTTGCCTAGCCTTGTTAGGATTGTGTTAGCTAGAGTAGGTTAGAATAGCCTAGTTTAGACTTGATTAGACTAAGTTGACCTAGTTTGACTTCTAGGGTTGACCAAAGTTGACCAAAAGTTGACTTTGGCCTAGATTGACCTAGAATCATGTAGAATGCATAGTAGGACTGCATTTCACTATTCTGGACTTGTTGTGACTTATGCTGTTCTGATTAGGAGCCAGACACCCCTCCTTGGACAGTACGTTTCATTTCGGACACTCAGATACAGGCGAGTACATTCTCTGAGCATTTCATATCTTGCTTAGAATTATTTTCTGCAGTAGATTACTTTATTTGTACTATCACGACGGTCACACGGATTGGTACTATATGGATCCTTTCTTGAGATGTTATCCTTAGGGAGCATCGGGTACTACGTGTTCTGTGCGTTTCACTTACATGGCGTATCACTATGCTTCTTGGTTCACTTGATTACTTTTGACATGTACCCTCATGATCACAGAGTCTCTTGAATCTTACACAGTTGGGTAACCCCAGACTCTCCATTTATGGGACATCCATGTATCACCCTTCGGGGGCCGTGCATGGAATCATATAACATAACCTGGCTGGATCCTTGTGTATTGATTGGGGGTACGGGGGAGTAGAAGTAGACATGTGAATAATACACCAGTAGTATCTTCATTGAATCATTCCGTAGTGTCTTCATTGAATCATCCCAGGCCATTTACATGTTCATGTTGTACTCTGACTCACTAGTCACTGCTAGTTCTCTATGTATAGTAGATATTTCTATTACAGTTCTCTCTCTGTTTTATACTGCACTTCCTTCAGTACTTGTATCTTACTTTACTGCATGTTTATATTTTCTAACCTGCTATGAATTGTTGAGATGTACTGTGCTCGCTCCTGTCCTGACTGGACCTGTTGAAAATATTACAGAGGACGAGGAGGAGGCTTGCCTGGATACCTACTACGGGGCAGCCTTAGATGACACCTTTGAGATGGACTCCCAGGAGGACCCAGCTGTAGCTGAGGATTTTCCTCCGACTGCCTAGTCTAGATTAGTTAGGCTTATCTTTCTTTTGTAGTCATGAGACATGTTTTAGCTAGACTTACTCTGAGATGTATATATTCTTTCATGCTGTAGCTGAGTTTGTATTTCTATGGATATTGCTGGGATTATCTTAGACTATTTCATCTCTTTATTTCCTTGAGTTCTATTTCATATCGTGCTATCTCTTCCTTAGTTGTGATTGAGTTTTACTGCTTTGTCACCCCATTCGGGGAGTATAAACTGTTTAGATATATATTGTTAGATGTTGTGACCTAGGACAACGTTCTACCGCCGACACTGCGGCGTAGGCTGGACGTACCCACGTCTCGTGCCCTTACTCTAGGGTGCGGGTCGTGACACGTTTTTAGTGGTGGCCCATGCAGGTCTAGACTAGAAGTGTGGTGGTACTCGAACTAGAGTATCACTACTGCCTGCTATAGGATATAGGATATAAATTTTTTTTAAGGTACTCAATCACATTAGGAAAATTTCTTTATTGCCATCTAAATTCTTATTTTCAGCTGATCATTTGAATTATAATTGTCCGCCTTTGTTATATCGCTTCTTTCTCAGAAATTGATACTCTGTTTGTCTGTCTTCAGGATGGTAGAGACTAGATCGCAGCGCACCATCCATGGGGATGCTATGGAGGGGACTGCTACCTTCCAGCCAGCACGGCGAGGCCAGGAGACTGCAGCTCCTGCCCGCCTCAGCTCGTGTTGAGACCTCGGCAGCCGCAGCAGGGGACATGCATCCAACGGCTCGGAGGCAGGACCCGATTTTCCCAGAGGATCCTTACCAGCAGCCACCTGCAGGGACAGTTGACGCCGTTCAGCTGTTGGCCTTCTTCAGGCAGTACATAGAGGGTCAGCAGACTCAGCAGCAGAGGCAGACGGCAGAGCTCACTCGAGGCATTGAGCTGGCAGTGACAGCAGTGGAGAGAGTCGTAGCTCAGCCAGCAGCAGTCCAGCAGCCGTACCAGCCACGAGAGAAAGGCATCCAGGACTTCCAGAAGATGCACCCGAGAGACTTTCGAGGGACAGAGGGGATCCTGTATGCCGATGAGTGGATCGAGCATATGGAGGAGATCTTCAGGCTGGCGAAGATTCCGACGAGGCTCCAAATAGAGGCTATGGCCAGTATGATGTAGGATCTGGCCCGTACATGGTACCAGATCGGACCCGAGGGTCGGCACAGCAGGACAGACTGGGCAGCATTCAAGAAGCTATTCAAGGAGAAGTTTTTCCTGGAGGCAGCGCTGGGAGCCCTCGAGACTCAGTTCGAGGCCCTAGTCCAGGGGAGTCAGTCTGTGGAGGAGTATGCAGGAGAGTTCTGCTGCCTGGGCAGATTTGTAGAGGACTTGTCAGAGACAACGAAGGCCCGGAGGTTCCGGAAGGGCTTGGTAAAGGAGGTCAAGTCCTACACCAGAACGCCCGCAGTACTACATTTGAGGAGATACTGGTGGACGCACTAGCTGCAGAGGATGATCTTGAGCTTAGGCTCAAGAGGGGGCAAGACTCCCAGGGAGGCAGCAGCAGCGGAGGACCGGCCAAGAGGCCACACTTTCAGCATCAGCAGCTGAGACAGTTTCAGCCGCCAGCCGATTCAGCAGAGGCCAGTCCCTCAGCAGCAGCAGCCGAGGCAGCACCAGCAGGGACAGAGGCAGAGTGTACTTGTGCCTATTGCAGGAAGCCCGGGCATGTTGCCAATGAGTGTCGGAGGAGGCTGGGCCAGTGACTGAAGTGTGGTTCAGCAGACCACCAGATGAGGGAGTGCCGCATAGTACGAGCAGGCCTGGGAGGAGGAGCCAGGGCTCCAGCAGGTCAGCAGCGGGGACCAGCCCTGCCGACGCAGCAGCAGAGATTTGTTCAGCACCAGCAGCAGGCCAGGGGAGGCCAACATGGGCGAGGATTCGCCATGGCAGCAGAGGATGCAGAGGTCATCGGGAAGCTGATTGCAGGTTCGATTCTTCTTGACTCCAGTCCAGCATTTGCCTTATTCGATTCCGGTGCTTCGCATAGCTTCATATCAGTATCATTTACGATTAGACACGGTATTATAGCTGAATCGTTGCCTAGGACTTACAAGATCACGACCGAGGGTGGTATTATCCTCGTGAGTGATATTTGTAAGGGTCGGAGAGGTGAGTTGGAGGTGAGCCTGCTCGTAATGCCATTACCGAACTACGATATAGTACTAGGCATGGATTAGTTGAGCAGGCACCACGCTAGCATTGATTGCAGAGGGGGTAGAGTTCTCTTCAGAGTGCCAGGGGAGCCAGAGTTCGAGTACTCCAGACGTCAGAAAGAGCAGAGCAGCGGAGTCTTTTATGGAGTCTCGATGGAGGAGCAGATGATTCCACACCCCTTGATAGCAGATTTTATGGATGTTTTCCCAGAGGAGTTGCCGGAACAGCCACCAGACAGAGACATAGAGTTCTCGATAGACTTGGTTCCAGAAGCGGAACCCATCTCTCAGCATGTCTATCGGGTGAACAACAGCGAGCTAGTGGAGCTGATAGATGAGCTACAGGACAAGGGCTTCATCCGCTCGAGTTCGTCGCCATAGGGTACACTAGTGTTGTTCGTGCCGAAGAAGGATGGGTCAGTACGCATGTGTATTGACTATAGGGCACTCAACAACCTCACGATCAAGAACAAATACCCACTGCCGCGGATCGACGATCTATTTGACCAGTTGAGCGGAGCTCGGGTATTTTCTAAGATTGATCTGAGGTCGGGATATCACCAGGTGAAGGTGAAGAGGGAGGATATTCCCAAGACCGCTTTCAGGACGCGGTACGGGCAGTTCGAGTTTTTGGTTATGCGGTTTGGGCTAACCAATGCACCAGCTGTGTTTATGAACCTTATGAACAAGGTGTTACATCAGTATCTGGATCAGTTTGTAGTGGTGTTTATTGATGATATCTTGATATATTCCAAGACTGAGGAGGAGCACGAGGAGCATCTGCGGATAGTGCTGGAGATTCTCAGGAAGGAGCAGCTTTATGGAAAACTCTCCAAGTGTGAGTTTTTCTTGGACCGGGTGGACTTCTTGGGGCATGTGGTGACTGGAGATGGTATCTCAGTTGACCCCAAGAAGATTGTAGCAGTTGAGGCATGGGCAGCGCCGACTTCAGTTGCAGAGATCAGGAGCTTCCTAGGGCTGGCAGGATATTACCGGAGATTTGTGCAAGATTTCTCCCGGGTTGCAGAGCCGTTGACACGGTTGACCCGGAAGGATGCTGAGTATGTTTGGTCAGAGGATTGTCAGGCAGCTTTTGATGAGTTGAAGAAGCGGCTGACGACAACTCCGATTCTGACGTTGCCTTCAGGATCAGATGGATTCACTATTTATAGTGATGCTTCAGGGAAGGGGCTGGGTTGTGTATTGCAGCAGCACGGGAAGGTGATTGCCTATGCTTCCAGGCAGTTACGTCCCCATGAAAAGAACTACCCTACCCACGACCTGGAGCTGGCAGCAGTGATTTTTGCTTTGAAGCTGTGGAAGCATTATCTGTATGGAGAGAGGGTGGAGATCTTCACAGATCACAAGAGCTTAAAGTATGTGTTCACTCAGAAGGAGTTGAACATGAGACAGCACAGATGGTTGGAGTTGATGAAGGACTTCGACATTGCACTGCAGTATCATCCAGGAAAGGCCAACGTGGTTGCCGATGCCTTGAGTAGGTATCCGACAGCCATGTGTTTGACCATGGATCGACATTTGCTTGCCGACTTGGAGAGCCTTGGGATTGAGGTGATCGTGCCGGGAGTGCAGATGCAGCTATGGGGGATGCAAATTCAGTCAGACTTGGTGGACAGGATCAAGGCGGCCCAGTTCGAGTATGTGGCTTTGCAGTATATCAGAGAGCAGATCAGTATAGGAGTGGGGGATCCTGAGTTTTCACTTGCAGAAGATGGTGCCCTGAGGCATGGTGCCAGGTTATGTGTGCCTAGCGGGGAGCTCAGAGAGCAGGTTATGCAGGAGGCCCACAGATCTCAGTACTCTATACACCCGGGTGCCAACAAGATGTACCGAGATCTGCGGGAGCATGTATGGTGGTCAGGAATGAAGCGGGAGGTATCCCACTTCGTAGCTAGGTGCTTGGTCTGTCAGCAGGTCAAGGCAGAGAGACAGAGGCCCGGTGGATTGTTGCAGCCGCTGCCCATTCCCGAGTGGAAATGAGAGCATATCACGATGGACTTCGTTTCAGGATTGCCGCGTTCTCTAGGAGGGAAAGACGCGATTTGGGTCATCGTGGACAGGTTGACCAAATCGGCCCACTTCTTGCCATTCAAGGTGGGTACGTCTACAAAGAGGCTGGCGGAGATGTATATGCGGCAGATAGTCAGGATCCACGGGGTTCCGGTCAGCATCGTCTCAGATCGGGATAGCCGTTTTACTTCCCATTTCTAGAGGAGTCTGCAGACCAGCTTGGGCACTCAGCTCAAGTTTAGTACTGCATACCACCCCCAGACGGATGGACAGTCAGAGCGGACTATTCAGACCCTTGAAGATATGCTGCGGACGTGCGTCTTGGACTTTGGAGGTTCCTGGGAGGATCATCTTCATTTGGTGGAGTTTGCCTACAATAATAGTTTCCAGGCCAGCATCGAGATGTCACCTTTCGAGGCTCTGTACGGGCGTAGGTGCCGTACACCCTTATCTTAGGATGATGTTGGTGAGCGAGCTTTACTGGGGCCAGAGATGGTTGTTGATGCGGCCGAGAAGGCGAATCTCATCAGGGACAGACTTCGCGTGGTGCAGGACAGACATCGGCACTGGGCCGATAGCCACCGGAGGCCCTTGGAGTTTGAGGTACAGATTAGAGTAGGATTAGATTTAGGGTGTTTCTTTGTGATTTTTGATCATGTTTGTTATTTATATTAATTGAGACCTTGCTTGTGATTAGGTCGAAGACCAGGTTTTCTTGAGGGTATCTCCGACTCGTGGTACGATACATTTTGGTGGAGGCGGAAAGCTTAGCCCGCGCTTCATCGGCCCTTTCGTTATCAGCGGGAGAGTCAGTGACGTGGCTTACAGGCTAGACTTGCCGCCTGCACTTGTGGGGGTCCACAACGTATTCCATGTATCACAGTTGAGACGGTACGTGGCTGACCCTAGCCATGTGCTCGATCATTCGGAGATTGAGGTGGGGCCTTCTCTCAGCTATCCAGAGCAGCCCGTGGAGATTCTGGATCGACGGGAGAAGGTTCTGAGGAACCAGGTGATACTCTTGGTATGCGTCGCATGGAGGCATCATTCTCTAGGAGAGTCTACCTGGAAGCGGGAGGATGAGATGCGCGAGCGGTACCCTTATCTTTTTGGACCATGAGGTATATTTTCTATCCTTCTCATCAGTTGTATCTCGCCTTTCAATTTCGAGGACAAAATTCTTTTAAGGAGGGTAGATTTGTCACTGCCACAATTCTAATGTGAGGGTATTTTGTCATTTTTTTGGGGTATTTTAAATTTATTAGAATTTATTAGAAATTATGGGAATTTTTTTAGGAATTATGTGAGATTGTTTGAACTAGGTTGACTTTTGACTAGTGTTGACTTTGTAGACCAACCTAGAAGCTAACCCTAGTTAGTGGGTCATGGTTAGGTCAAGTGACTCTAGTCTAACCTAGCCTAGGACTTGGTTTAGTCATTTTAGCAAAAGGATTAGGAAGTCATAAGTCATGGCTTATGGTTTTAGAACTTTAATTAATTTAATCCATCTTAGCCTTGTAACTTGGCCCAAGGCCCAATGATTTGGCAAAGCCCTAACCCTAAGAGTGTATGGCCGACCACCCCTATAGCCTAGGGATTCCCACCATATAAAACCCCTCCCAAATCTAGGGTTGCCTCTTTCTTAGGAAGAGCCCTAATTTCAAGGAGGTGAGTTCTATTGTCATTTAATTTCTAGAGCTCCTTTCCTATTCTTTTTTCTTTCTAAATTGTTCCAATAGGTTCTAATAGGACTGTTATTGTTGTTGTTGAGCTCTCTTTTCAGTGTGAAGTTGTTTTGGATTGATTGGGTCTTCAAGTGGAGAGCATTGAATAGGGGGTTTCTATTGAAAGTTCAACAAGAGGTAACTTCTTCAAATCTCTATGAAATTTCAATTAGTCTTCATGAATAGGAAGCCCTAAGGGTCCCCCTAAGGTCTGGATAATTTTTGTGTCATGTATCAGAGATTTTGTGTCCATTCTGGACACGTATCAGAGCTAGGACTAGGTGTTCGACGAAATGCCTCAAAGGGCATTTCGATCGTATTTATTCAATGTTTTTAAATAGGAATGTTAGTTTAGATCTTGTCTATGGATTTCTGTTCTTGTATGGTTAGTGTCGTGTCGTTTGTGTCAGATTCGATGGTGTGGACACGCACGTGCACACGTTCGCGCGCGTGCTAAGGGATCCCCTGCTACTCGGGGGCAAGTACTCCCTGGACATGACGTTTGGACATGAGATTTTTGACACACACGTTGGGGCAGTGTCTGTCACGACACTCCCCAAGTGGCACGACCTCTCGTGTCGTGTCGAGGGAACACGAGACACCGTACAGGTTTTGCACACAGTCTGTGCAGACGAGTGTTTGAGTTCTGATACGCGTGTATAAGTTGGACACGCGAACACGAGGACTCAGGGCAGGTCGACCTAGACCTAGCCCTAATATAGGGGTATTCAGGTGCACGAGCATGTGGCCTACCACATGTTGTGTCGTGTGCACGACACGCGTGCACACGTGCACGAGGAATACCTCACTGTGCATTGATTTTTGTATCTGGGTGGCCTGGACACGTTTGTGTCCATCTTAGTGGACACGGACAGGTTGTGTGACAATTATGTGTAGGATCATTACCAACCTTTTATCTAAGTTTTTTTTAATGTGTTTCTTTTGGGTATTCACCTGTTTGCAAATTCTGAATATTAAGTATCAGTCCTGTGCTTCCAGATTTTAATATTTGAGTTTTGGTTGATATTTTAACCTGCAAAGTACTATTAATTTTATGTTTTTAAAGCTCAAACCTGTTCTCCTATATGTTACCTATCTATGGTTCAAATTTTGGGTTGAGTGGTGTCTTG
This sequence comes from Iris pallida, assembly GCA_029216955.1. Taxonomy (NCBI): domain Eukaryota; kingdom Viridiplantae; phylum Streptophyta; class Magnoliopsida; order Asparagales; family Iridaceae; genus Iris; species Iris pallida. Next base: position 22,737 of record JANAVB010020621.1, read on the forward strand.
TTGATTTAAAATTGGAGTTAGGAAATGTGGGGATTTAAGTTGGTTCAGATTTCATGTGGTTGAACAAATGGAATTCTTCATTCCTTACTGCAATTCTGAGCTGTGGTGAATACATGATTTAATTTTCCTTTTTGTCTATTTATGTTGAAATCTGAGAATGAGTTCATGTGTTGAGTTAAGTTAGTTTGCAACTGAGTTTCTTGATTAGAATTCTGTGATCTTGGTTATGTGTGAAACTGAAAACAGTTTTCTTTTAACTGATAACAGTAACCATTACCCTATTTTCCCCTTGGGTTCTAAATGATTTTGGGTGTTTTCATGTGTGGTGTAAACCTGAGATTGAAGAAGGGGTGAAACCTGAGATTATATGTGAACAATTTCCAGTTTAGACTTGATGTTGAATTGCCCCTTTTTCCTTCTTTTCATTCACTGTTTTCTTTCATTAAAAATGTATACATAGTTGAACTGTTTGAGTTCAAATCTGAAATCTGAGAATAGGTTATGTCTTCCTGTCTTGTTTTTATGTTATATTCACTGTCTTGAGCATTCACCCTTACATGTTTATACACCACACATGCTTCCCTCTTCTTTCACTGTTGTGTTCCTGCCCTATTACTAGTCACTGTTACACACACACACACTCAAACCTTCTCCTTATTCACTGATTTTGCTGTCTGCAAACACAGTACACACACACACACACACACACACACACACACTGTTTTGGTTTTTCTTTCACTGTTATGTATTCCTGCACTTGTTACCTGTCCACACATAGCTACACCTATACACACACAATTCATGTTTCACACACACACACACAAGCACTCTCTCTCTCTCTCTCATTCTCTATATTTCTAAGTCCTTACATGTATAAGGCTATGGTTGTTTGTAGGCATATACAAAAATATGTGTGTAAATTGTATGAGTATATATCTATACTTCTATGTTAGCTAATGTTGTAGGATTTATATCTAGCCTAGATATATGTGATATATATTATATGGTGTTTAAATAATGGTAAGGTTGTAGAATTGCTAAGGTATTCTAGAATTAGCTACTAGCTATTTTGTGATATAGCTAGTATAGGCTTGCCTAGCCTTGTTAGGATTGTGTTAGCTAGAGTAGGTTAGAATAGCCTAGTTTAGACTTGATTAGACTAAGTTGACCTAGTTTGACTTCTAGGGTTGACCAAAGTTGACCAAGAGTTGACTTTGGCCTAGATTGACCTAGAATCATGTAGAATGCATAGTAGGACTGCATTTCACTATTCTGGACTGGTTGTGACTTGTGCTGTTCTGATTAGGAGCCAGACACCCCTCCTTGGACAGTATGTTTCATTTCGGACACTCAGATACAGGCGAGTACATTCTCTGATCATTTCATATCTTGCTTAGAATTATTTCCTGCAGTAGATTACTTTACTTGTACTGTCACGACGGTCACACGGATTGGTACTATATGGATCCTTTCTTGAGATGTTATCCTTAGGGAGCATCGGGTACTACGTGTTCTGTGCGTTTCACTTACATGGCGTATCACTATGCTTCTTGGTTCACTTGATTACTTGTGACATGTACCCTTATGATCACAGAGTCTCTTGAATCTTACACAGTTGGGTAACCCCCAGACTCCCCATTTATGGGACATCCATGTATCACCCTTCGGGGGCCGTGCATGGAATCATATAACATAACCTGGCTGGATCCTTGTGTATTGATTGGGGGTATGGGGGAGTAGAAGTGGACATGTGAATAATACACCAGTAGTATCTTCATTGAATCATTCCGTAGTGTCTTCATTGAATCATCCCAGGCCATTTACATGTTCATGTTGTACTCTGACTCACTAGTCACTGCTAGTTCTCTATGTATAGTAGATATTTCTATTACAGTTCTCTTTCTGTTTTATACTGCACTTCCTTCAGTACTTGTATCTTACTTTACTGCATGTTTATATTTTCTAACCTGCTATGAATTGTTGAGATGTACTGTGCTCGCTCCTGTCCTGACTGGACCTGTTGAAAATATTACAGAGGACGAGGAGGAGGCTTGCCTGGATACCTACTACGGGGCAGCCTTAGATGACACCTTTGAGCTGGACTCCCAGGAGGACCCAGCTGTAGCTGATAATTTTCCCCCGACTGCCTAGTCTAGATTAGTTAGGCTTATCTTTCTTTTGTAGTCATGAGACATGTTTTAGCTAGACTTACTCTGAGATGTATATATTCTTTCATGCTGTAGCTGAGTTTGTATTTCTCTGGATATTGCTGGGATTATCTTAGACTATTTCATCTCTTTATTTCCTTAAGTTCTATTTCATATCGTGCTATTTCTTCCTTAGTTGTGATTGAGTTTTACTGCTTTGTCACCCCATTCGGGGAGTATAAACTGTTTAGATATATATTGTTAGATGTTGTGACCTAGGACAGCGTTCTACCGCCGACACTGCGGCGTAGGCTGGACGTACCAACGTCTCGTGCCCTTACTCTAGGGTGCGGGTCGTGACACGACCCAGCGTGGGCGTGTGAGACTGGGGTATCCTAGTATTGAGAAAAAATTGAACTCGAGAGGCTGTGCCGCGATGACGAGGGAAGTTTCGTTGTCGTCTAGTGGAATTTATATAACAGAACATTGAATTCAATTTCTACTATATATAAGCTAAATCGGGAGAGAATCAAATTAAGATTTGAATGTTTGAATTTAAAGAAGATTTGGAGAAGATTCGATTGGGTTCGATAGAGATCCAAAAATATATTTTCGTTCCTTTTCGAATGCTCAGTTAGGGTCGGGAGGAAGTGTTCACAGGGTTAAGTTTTATTATATACATATATTTTCTATAATATATATTTACGATATATATACAACTTAATGTATAATTTCATATTCATATATTTACTTATATATATATACACATAGAATATATGTGCACATATTTGATAAAGACAAGGAATAGTTATAAAAATATTCTAAAGGTACCAATGGTTGCAACAAAAATATTTATTAAATATTACTCAATATATATCCAACTTCATAAATAAAATAGACTTATTATGTATTTATATATTATGCATATATTGATATACGCAAAAGTATCTGTATAGCCTAGCAATCCCCAAAAGAATCTATGAAGACCTTATTTATTATATATTTATAATCGTCAACTTAATAGCAATATCATATATATTATATATAACAACCGTTCATAAAATTATTTGCTAGACCACCAAAATAAAATACCGATATATATATTTACAATATATATTTATGTTTGCAAAAACAAAAGTATAGAACTTTATTGATACAAACTGTAATAAAGATTACAAGAATTCTGGGAAAATTACAACTGTAGGAATCCAATCTCGATGACGATTGCTTTATCCCTTGGACGATGTGAACTGTAAAGATGAAGCCTTTGAAGTTGAAAACAACTCTGGAAACTGAAGGCAAAAGCCTCTGAAGTTGAAGACAAAAGTCTCGGAAGAATGCAGCAGCACTTTGGCAAGAACTCCTGAACTCTCTGATTTCTAATTTCTGATCTTGATATCTGATCTCTGATCTTTCCTCCTTGAATGAAGACTTGAAACTCTATTTATAGAGTTCTGGAAATAACTAACTTTCAGTTATTTTGGACTGCGCATGATGATTTGCGCAGCATTGGTTTGCGCAACATTGATTTGCGCAGATAGTTACTGGATCGTGGGCCGACTATCATGGACACATGGCATGATTTGATAGAAATGCGCATGATCGTGCATAAACAGTTGCCATGTAATGACCAATCGATGGCATGAATGCCACGTGTAACTTAACAGTTACGTTTGATGGAGTGCGCAGAGTTGAATTGCGCATACATGGTTTGCGCAAACTCAAACTGCGCAGGATTGGTTTGCGCTGCCAGCTGTCAGCCGCCCTCGAGCACTGTGCGGCACAGGAAACGAACAGACTCCTTGTTATCCGCACTGTCAGTTGTCAGAAAAGATTTGATTTGATTTAGTAATGATGACTTCTGCCACGTCAGCTTGCGCAATCGGTTGTGTGCGCAAATTAGAATGCGCAATCGGATGGCTGCGCAATCTGTTGTCTGCGCAATTCAACAAGATGATGTATATCTTGATTTCTTGATTTTGTTGATTGATACAATTTGATATTTTAGGACCTACAAGACCCCCTTCAAAGTTTTCGAAAGTTGATTTGATTCAAAATTTCGAAATACTTTGAATTTTTGAATATTGAACCAAGTTGCGCATGTTGATGAGCTGTCTGCGCAAAGCGAAGTATTCCTCGATCTTAGGCGCAATCCAAGGCAGCCGTTTCGTATTTCAAAGGCTATAAATAGCCCACTTCTTTATTTCATTTTTTTACTTTGCCTCCTTTGTGCTTTTGAGAGAAAAATCCCCGAACCCTTTCTGTCTTCTTTATCCGACAACTTCCATGGCGCCCCGACGATCTAATGTTGCCGCCACCGCCGCTGCGAAGGGAAAAGCTCCGGCCGAATCCTCTGACAGAGTTGCTCGGCGAGCATCTCGACATGAGTCTGCACATCCTGCTTTGATAGGTAGTAAAACCGATCGAAACCCCCTTTTTAGGGTGTTTTGACTTCCTTCGATCTTCGAAACTCATTTCTTTTTAGAGATGAGTTCAACTTGCGCCACCCTTTTTAGGGTTTTTGGTTGCATAAACAGTCAGTCTTCATTTTTATAAAGACTGTAATCCTGCGCAATCTATCGAATTGTGCTGACAGAAAGTCAGCGCAATCGATTGATTTGCGCTGAATGTCAGCGCAATCGATTGGTTTGTGCTGAATGTCAGCACAATCGATTGGTTTACGCACCCTATTATGATGCGCAAACTAATGTTGCGCAATCTATGTTAGCGCAATCTGAGGATTGTGTACTCTTCTGTTTTGCTTGTCTGAAAAATAGAGTTTTTGACTTGTACTGATCTTCATCTGTTTTTGATGCAGTTGAAACCAATGAAGATCCAAACTATGAACATTTTGTGGGAACTTTGTCTGAATCTGAATATAAAGAAGATTTGTCTCATGTCCATTATCCTCAGTACGATCTGCCGACTTCTCGTCAGGCAATATTGATTTCTCAGGACAACGAAACTTTAATGTGTCTGATGAATGGACAGCCTCTGGAATTAGCAGATGCTGTTATCCACAAGAAACCCTTATTCTTGTTTGGTGACACCTTTGAAAAAGTCTCCCAGCCTAGGCCAATGATGGAGGAGATGGTAGTCCACCGGGAAGACAGATCATTCTTCATTCCTAAAATTGCTCGATGCCTTCCTTTGTCACGGTACGCTCATGCGAGCTACCCAAGGAAAATGGATTAGAACATCACCCTTCTCCAGGATGCTCGTACAGGGAAGATCTTTGTAAAGAAGGTTAACGGGAAAGATATGTTTTACAGCTCTTCTGACAGATACAGTGTTATGTTGAGAGGTTTAAGACCCAGCTGCATCCCACCGGAAAACTCCTCTATGCTGATGCCCGTCAGAACCCCTATATTCGCAAATGAATTTGCGAAGGAAGAAGGAAGATACCCTGAACAGGATATCAGAATGACTGGATTAGTGAATCCAGATTACAAACGATGGAATTGCATTGCAAATTGGGTTCTGACAACCTTCCAAGACAAACTTCAACAAATTAACTTGTTTCAAGCAGTGCATGCCACTGTATACGGGTTTGCTCCTAACCCTCAAATGTTTTTGGCCTTGGCTGAGCGATACAATTACAGAACAGGAACCTTCATGACCCCGGGTGGAGAGATGGGGTTTGCACTCCACGAGATGAAGTACATCTCATACTTGCCCATAGCGGATGCTCCATATGAGGAGTTTGTTCCCACAAATGACGAGTTGGAGAAACTCAGAAAAGAAAATGCAGAAATGGTAGCAGTGTTTGAAGAACTGCTATGCCATTACAAAATTTGCTCTTTGTACTATAAGAGTGCTACGGCCAACACTTGCTATTCTTCGAAGTGGTTGCCATATTTGTTCTTAAATCATATTGAAGAGAAGAAAACCAAGGAAAATGACAAATGTTACCCTCATTTTTTCAAACCCTTAATTAACACGGAAGTCATGAAGATGATAGAAGAAAGTAAACATTATGATAAGGAAATGAAGGATGATTATCAATATCCACCTTTAAAGAAAGGTGACATTTTGGAGAGTTTTTTGAGAATGGGTTACAGACCCATGTCCAAAGAAGCCCAGTTAGCAGGGTTTCTGACACACTGGCTCAGACGATTCGTGGTCCCGGGATCTAGTGCAGTGGACCATTTTTATCGCGGTGTACTTTTTGCTGCCGTCAAGCTAGTCTTCGGTTATAAGGTTGACTTGTTATCGGCAATGACCTGCAGATTGAATGCGAGTCTTCGCTTGTATGTTGACTCGATGCTGAAGGCAAAGGGAGAGAAAGAATTCCCCCGTCTCGAAATGCCGTACACTTATCTCTTTGGATGGTTACTCCTCCACTATCCAACTTTAATGGACCCTGGTATGGGACCAGTAGATGGCAGCTTCTTGCGCAGATATTCTCAGGGTAAATGGAAGTACACCTCTCTGAGTGAGTACAGATTTGTTTTAAATTTGAACAGAGGATGGAACTTCTGTTGCGTCCCTCTCCCGGCCGGTCATGACCAGATGCCACCCAACATGGTAGATTCAAAACTGCAGCCCTTAAACCGTGTGGCCTTTGAATGGTTGAAGACAATTCGACCATCTCATTTAGTATACCGCTTTGAAGAAGAATGCTTTTTGGAACCATACCTCCCTAGCCGTTTTGCTAGACAATTTGGGTATGATCAGTTCCACGTAGGGAACGCAATCACCTGCCTTCAGGGCAAGGGTTTCTTGATTGACGGGGCCCGAGCTTGGGCCTACTACAATGCCCGTGACACAAAGGCTATCTTCTCGATGCCACCAAAGAGCACTCCTCAAGGGCCTCGGATGCTCTTTACATACTCGGTATTTTACACATCTGCAAATACTTTTGCCGAGAACTTTAATCTCGCCGATAGTTTTGCTTCTGCGATAAGATTGAGGAAAGGGAGAATAGCTTTATCAATCCCTGCCAATGATGAGGCAAACGAGCCGACGGATGAACCCCTAGAAACTTCAAGAGAAATGATGTTCCAACAAGAGATAAACGCAGCAATGCGGATCTCTCTAAGAGTGGGAAAGTCTCCTGCCAAGAAAAGAAGAAGAGAGGAGCCTCCTGCTCCTACAGCAAAGAAGAAATTGGTCTTGGAGCATTCTTCTGATAAAGTGACTACAAGATCCCAATCTCGGCAGCTAGCCGAGACAAATCAAGACGTTGCTACTACACCAACTTCTGTACAGAAGCAAATAGCACCAATAAATGTAGAGAGTCCCGACAGACCTCTACACAGAAAGAAGAAGAAATTGGTCACCAGAAGAAATTTAGAAGCCTTTTCTTCTAAGCAACTCCTGACTTCAGTAGATGCTGCAGCAGGATTTATAATGTCATCTCCTACACCTATTTCTGAATCAGGGAGTAAAACCCTTGAAGAAACTGAACAGAGGGGAGATCTCGACCCCAGAACTGAAGTTGAAACATTCAGAGAAAACATCATTGAGGATGAGCAAAATATTACACGACCTCTTTCACCCGTCGCGGAAACAACTCAGCTTCCTTCTACTCCTAAGACTCTTCGTGAAGAAGAAGAGCATGAAATGATAGCAGCTTTGGCCGATTGCAGTTATAGCTTGCAAGAAGATCAGACTGCAACCGACAGTGGGAATGCAGCACAAGAGGAAGAAGAAGAGGATGAAGAAAGCTCGTCATCTGGAAACGTTGATGAGTATATACAGGATCCTGAAGGGAACAACGAAGAACACATATCTCTTGATACCGCCGATGATGCTTCAAATCCTAAAAAGGATATTGAAGTGGAGGCGCTCGCAAAAAAGGTTGTTAATCCTGATGAAGACGTCGAGATAGAAATATCTCCTGAAGAAGCGGCCGGTGAAGACGTTCCGAAAGAGAATCCCACCACCGAACCCCAAGGTATAAAACGAGATTTAGCAATCTTCTTTCTTTAAAATAGATTGATATATAATATCTTCATTTGTAGTTCTTGCAGATCTTGATACTCTACCAACACCTCCAATGGACCTCACCATGGTGCCTATCCCGATGGTGGTTGTTAGTAGTAGCCATCACTTATCTTGCGGTTCTGAAGCAGGTAGTAGCCAAGCTGTCGCAATTGAAGCTACTTCCATTCAACGGGAGTCTATTCCGGCAGGAGATGCAGTTGTTGTTAGATCAAATCAAGGTAAGACTGTTTTTATTTGATCTTTTTGTTTATTGGCAAATTAGTAAAATAATAATTTTACTTTTTGCAGAAGAACAAGCAGGAGGAGCAACCAGCTCTACTTTGGCTCCCTTATTTAAAGAACCCATCATTCAGCAGCAAAGGTTTGAGCAACCGACTACTCCATCCTCAACAGGGGTAGCTTCGACTCCTGGAACCATAGCCATCAATCAGCAAGTTGTACAATCATTTACCAGATGTTTCTTTGAGTCATTAGGATCTCTTGTCCGTAAAATGATAGAGAAAGAAGGAGCTGACTTCATTATGGTCAGGAAGCCTACTTCTTTCTTGATAAAAGCCATAAGAGGCCAAGGAGATGAAGCCCAAGCCATTCTTCTTGAACATATTAGATGAGTTGGAAGTATCCATAAGGAAATATAAAGAACTCAAGAAGAAGAATATAGACTCTCTGGTGCAAGCTGAATATGAGCGACTAGCCCAAGAAGCTGATATAGAAAGAATAAACCTTCAGAACCTTTTAGAAGCTCATTCTGCAAAGTCAGCTGAATTCAACTCAAAGATAGAATCAGTTACTTTGGCAGCTGAGAACAAAGGACAGAGGCTTGCTGGATTGAAAGCAGAAATTATTCGCCTTCAGAAGGAATTTGAAGAAGAAACTGCCAATCAACGACTTATGATTGAACAACTCAATGCCCTAATTCAGGAGAAAAATGAGTATGACGAGACTCATAGTGCTGAAATTACCCGCAGGACAGTGGATATGCCCATCTTTGATGAAGAAAATGGGATGGAGGAAGCAAGAAAGATAGTAGAATCAATACATGAAGAAGAGCTGCGGACATTGAAGCAGCAGATTGACAATCTGATTGTCCCTCCTTCTTGATTTTGTATTTGTGTTTTATTGCTATAGCTACACTTTTGTAATGTCCCGTATTTTGATATAAAAGACATTTTGTTGTGGCTCCATTATTTATTGCATATCTTATTTAGATATAAATAATAGAGATAGAAAATATATTCAGAGGTGCAAGGCATGATATATTTCCTGATGATTTTATAGAAAATAATTATATTCATTATATCTGCTCAGAGGTAATATGGACGTGGCAGAATATATTGAATATTATTATTTCGACTTGACAACTTAGTCGAAAACAACCAGTTGCTGATATAGATAATAAACGATAATGAATCGTCAATGTATGTGAAATGAATGAACAGGTAAACTGTCAAATGATGGATGATAATGAACGGGTAAACCGTCAAATGAATATGATAAATGAACGGATGAACCGTCGGGCCTTAATGAACGGATGAACCGTCTGATGAATGTGATAAATGAACGGATGAACCGTCAAATGAATATGATAAATGAACGGATGAACCGTCGGGCTTTAATGAACGAATGAACCGTCTGATGAATGTGATAAATGAACGGATGAACCGTCGCTTCATTATTTGAGGAACTTCTGCCTATAAATATAGCAGAAATCTGACAGGAATGAACACTTCTGCTCTTCAACATAAAAATGTCGTCCGGAGAAGCATCTAAGAAAGCCGAGGTCGCCCCGAAGGTTGAGAAGGGCACTGAAGAGCGCCCTGCCGATCCAATCCAACCAAAGGAGGCAAAAGCGGGCGAAGGTCCGTCTGCACCCCAGCCGCCACGGGATATCTTGGACTTCCTGCTCGAACCAGGAAGGACTGAAGAAGAAGAAGCCATGAGGATGGCCGCCTGCAAATTCCTCGTGGGTTCCAGCAAGGAGGTTCTTAGCTCTTTTGCTGATCATGTCTTCGAGAAGGACGGCAGTGGGCCTCGTCCCAATGTAGAGAAAGATGATAGTGACCTTTAACATTATGTACTATCATCTAATGAAATAAAATTTGCATTTTATTTATGAACTTGATTCTGTTTGACAATTTTACAAGCATTTACATTTATACATAATACTTCTTAAGAAATTTGCCATTGATAGGCATCATGGCAATTCGACCATCGAGCTCTGAAAGTTGATAAGCTCCATTTGAGAAGACTTTGCTTACAACATAGGGACCTTTCCATTTCGCATCGAATTTCCCTTTGCTCATATGAGTCATAGTCATAGGACGTCTGACTGCTAGAACAAGTTCTCCTTGCTGAAATGCTCTGACTTTAACTTTGCGATTGAAAGTCTTTGAGATGCGGGCTTGATATAGCTCAATATGCTGTTGAGCCATTAATCGCTTCTCATCTAACGCTTCTAACTCTTGAAGTCGAAGAAGATCGTTGTTCTCTGTAGTAAGCTCGTTAGCGACGGCAATCCTTAAAGAAGGAATTTGCAGCTCTAAAGGAAGAACGGCTTCACAGCCATACACTAAAGAGAAAGGTGTAAAGCCTGTTGGATTACGGACTGTAGTTCGATAGGCCCAAAGACATTCGCCAAGTTTCTCGCTCCAGTTCCGTTTGTTAGTGGAAACAAACTTCTTGAGGAGTTTAATGATGGTTTTGTTAAAAGCTTCAGCTAAACCATTAGCGGCAGGATTGTATGCTGTTGAAGCAACATTATCAATCCGATGATCATCGCAGAATCTAGTGAACTTCTGACTGATGAACTGAGGTCCATTGTCATTGATGATTCTTCGGGGTACACCAAATCTATAGATGACGTGGTGTTTAACGAAGTTGATGACACTGCTAGTCTTAACCTCAGTCAGTGGTATAGCTTCAGCCCACTTGGAGAAATAGTCCGTTATCGCCAATATGAACCGATGTCCTCTAGAAGAAGGAGGATTAATGGGCCCTATGATGTCCATACCCCAAGCTTCAAAAGGCCAAGAAGCAGCCGTCGGGTGTAAAAATTCTGATGGTTGATGAATGAAGTCTGCATGGATTTGACAGGCTCGACATTTCCTTGCATACTCAATGGCATCCGATACCATAGAGGGCCAGTAGTAACCCATGCGTCTAATGCGGTCCTGTAGCTTAGGACCAGGCTGATGTGCTCCACATACACCGTCATGAGCTTCACGCAGTACTTGCTTAGCTTCATCACCAGCGAGACAGCGTAAAAGAAGACCGTCATAAGTTCGCCGATAGAGAGTTTTAGTAGTTTGATTATAATTGAATCGGAGAGATCGTCGACGAACGCTTGTAGCCTCCTTAGGATCTTCGGGGAGTATGTCATGTACCACGAAGTCGATAAAAGGAGTTCTCCAGTCATCATCGATAACATTAACTTCAGCAAAATTGCTGAATTCAATATTACGATTATTTTCAATACAGAACAGTTCTCGGTTGGAGATAACCACCACCTGCTGTCTTTTAATAGGGATAGCTAAGACAGCTGCAAGATTGGCTAAAGCGTCTGCTTCAGTATTGCAAGCCCGCCGCACATAGTCAATGAAGAAAGCTTTGAATGATATCGCTAAGTTAATTGCCGCCTCATGATAAGGTACTAGGTCTTGATGACGGACTTTATAGGTTCCTCTAACCTGATTAACAACCAGTTTAGAATCACCGTATACTTCAAGATATTCAACATTCAGTTGTTTAGCTAACTGAAGGCCAATAAGTAGAGCATTATACTCTGCTACATTGTTAGAACAAGGTTCATCTAAAGAATAGGCTCTTTGGATAGTTGATCCGTCTGGAGAAACAAGGACCACTCCAACACCTGCCACAACAGCACCATTTGGTCCAATCCTTGATGCACCATCAAAGAATAAACGCCAGGTTGGAAATTCTTCGGAGATCATGTTGACTTCCAATGTTTCGTCTGGAATTTCGTCATAGAGCTTAGATGTCTCAGGTACAGGATGAGCCGCTAAGAAGTCCGCCAGCGCTTGATCTTTGACAGACTTTTGTGGAACATACACTATGTCATATTGAGCTAGCAGGATTGCCCATGTAGCCAACCGAGAATTAAGTGTACTTGGTTTCTTCATGAGTACCCGGAGAGGGTTAACTCGAGATATAACATGAATAGTTTGACCAATGATATAATGCCTCGTCTTTTGTACAGCAAACATGAGAGCCAAGCATTCTTTTTCAACTGGACTATAACGGTGTTCAGCACCAATCATAGTACGGCTAAGATAATAGATGGCCTGTTCGTGACCTTCTTTGTTCTTTTGGGCAAGTAAAGCACCCAATGAATGATCTATAGCACGGACATACATTAAGAACGGAATACCAGAAATAGGTGGCACCAAGACTGGTAGGTTCATGAGATATCGCTTGATATCATCGAATGCTTGTTGACATTCTTCAGTCCAAACGAAAGATACACCTTTCTTCATTAGTTGAGTGAATGGTCTGCAACGTCCAGACAAGTTCGAAATGAATCGCCTGATGTATGCAAGTCGACCTTGGAATCCTCGTAGCTCTTTTAGGTTGCGTGGAGGACGCATCTCTTGAATGGCTTTGATCTTCTCGGGATCTACGTGTATACCCTTAGAGGTAATGACGAAGCCGAGAAATTTGCCACTAGAGACACCCAAGAACGACTTGGTGGGATTCATTTTGAGTTGATGTTGGCGCATGAGATTGAAGATAGTTCTCAGGTCTTGGAGGTGATCTTCCTTTAGACGACTTTTGACAGCAATATCGTCAACATAGCATTCAACAGTTTTGCGAAGATGATCTTTAAAATAGTACTCATAGCACGTTGGTAAGTTGCACCAGCATTCTTAAGACCAAATGGCATCACCGTATAGCAATAAACACCACGAGGAGTGCGGAAAGAAGTATACTTTTCATCTTCAGGATGCATCTTGATTTGATTGTATCCAGAGAATCCATCCATAAAAGATACTCGTTCGAACCCACAGGTATTGTCGATCATGACGTCCGTAATAGGAAGAGGAAATTCATCTTTTGGACATGCTTCATTAAGATCCCGGAAGTCAATACAGACTCGAACTTTGCCAGTTTTCTTCAGAACTGGGACGACATTGGCTACCCAATCAGGATGTTGTTCTTCTCGAATGAAGCCACAAGCAATGAGCTTTTTGACTTCATCATCGATCGCGTCCATCATTTCTGGTTTGAAGCGTCGCTGTTGTTGCTTAACAGGTTTTGCATTAGGCAAAATGTTCAGTTTATGTGTAGCAATCTTGGGATCTAAACCCGGCATGTCTTCATAACTCCAAGCAAAGACATCAATATATTCTTTAATAAGAAGAATCAACTCTTCCTTGTCTGTTTCTGGAAGATTTTTGCTAATAAAAATTGGCCGAGGTGAATCTCTTTCTCCTACATCAATTTGAAGTAGTTGATCTTCAGTAGGGGGTTCACGTTGTTCAAAGTGAAGTACCCATTGATTGTCCATATGCTGAGCCCAAGGATCTGTTTCAGGATTTTCTTCCACATTCTCGTCATAGTCTTCTGGAAGTTCAACGGAGACCATGTTAGATGATACGACCAACCTATGGACTTCACCAATGCTAGTATCAGAATCCCAAGATCTGGAATCAGATGAGTTAGAGCGTTCTTCACTGTCGGAGTCGGAGACTGCTGGGGATAACAATGGAGGAGAAGCATATCCGAGACCTCTCTTAGTCCTGCTATAGTACATGTCTGACTTTCCTTTCGGAACAGTTGTACGAATAGGAGTTCGTCTACCCTTACCGTAATTGAAGCCACTTTTGAAATCATAACCCATTTTCCGAATGATGTCTTTTGATTGTTGACTATAACGATGGAGTTGGATACGCCCCGTGTCGTTAAGTTTACTGTCATCCGTATAACTGAATTTTTGTTCTGGTCCTTTAATAAAAATTATTGGACTTTCGCCTCTCTTTCGAGAAGAGACAACAAAGTATGAATCATCTGAGTGTTCGAGTAAGACCTCTGTATGAAGAGATTGCACAACTCCCATTGTAATTGATTGGAAGCTATCTAACATATCTAAATAGTATTTAGTATGATAAATAACATCAGTATACTGGAAAGTAGGTGCTTTTTCATTGATTTGTACATCAGTATTTACAACAGGACCTTTGGCCTTAGCAGGCTTAGTCAGATTAATTACAAGAGGGGGAGAAGAAGAACGTAGAAGCGGTTTGTTACGACGGAGGTCGATAACAAGTGGCTCAGAGGAAGTGAGCTCCTTTTTTTCTTTGTTGCGAATGAGATCAACAACAATTGGCTCAGAAGAAGTGAGCTGCTTTTTGTCCTTGTTACGACGTAAATCGATAACAAGTGGCTCAGAAGAGGTGAGCTTCCTTTGATCTTGATCAGCATCAATTGACTTCTTTTGGGCTGATAAGTGAATAGCCAGTGGCTTGGAAGATTGAGGATGAGAAACTCGCCCTTTGACGGGTATGATTAGAGTGTCTTTAGGCGTCGCTTCTTGTTCTTCTTCAGTGTCTAATGCTAACACGATTTTCATGAATTCATCCTTATACATCCGAGCGTCGTTGCAGTATGCTTCAACACCTTTGAAGGGATAAAGATCCGCAACCTCCTTACGAACTACGCCTTTGTCATCAACATATTTGAAACATTGATGAAGGGTTGATGGAACAACATTGTGCTCGTGTAAGAATGGTCTCCCCAATAGAGCGTTGTAAGAACAACCAAAATTGTCAATAATGTAGAATGTAACTTTTGTGCGAAGATTGCCAATTTGAAATTTTAGGCGAATCTTGCCCAAAGGTTCACTCTTTCCTTGATTGAATCCAAGGATGGTAGTGATTGTAGTGGAGAGACTATGCACAGAAATTTTCAAAGCATCGAGCATTGTCTTCGGCATGATACTAAGAGCAGACCCTGGATCTATCAGAATACGATCGACTTTCATCGAATCGACATATCCTGTATAGTAAAGAGGACGGTCATGCCTGTTGTCTTCCATCAGCATGTCATCTTGCGTAAAAGTTATGTTCGGAATGAATTCCTGAACACTATTACAAGAGACTGATTCTGCTTCGGGCTTTTTGAGAAAGGTTAGACAAGCTTCTGCTTGCATAAGAGCTTCGCTGAGGGTTTCTCGAGTCTCTTTGGAAAGACGCAAGAGTTCAAAGATAGACAACTTTGCTGGGGTATTGGCTAGTTGAGCCAATATATCGAAGTTGTAAGGCTTCTCGAGTCCTGTAAGAGACGATTTCTTCAAAGGTTTGTCAAAGCGAACTTGTTGTTTGCCTTTATCAGCCGTTGTTGGCTTGGGAGGAATAGGAATCACAACTGGTGAAGGTGCAGCAGGATTCTCTTCAGCTAGAGCAGGTTGTGCTGAGGTAGGTTCAGAAGAAGAAGCAAGATTCTCTTGAGTTTCAGGGTAATCCTTCAAATAGGGCTTTCCTGATCTGGTGCCTAATAGAATTTTTTCGTCAACTATGGGATCAAAAGATACCATGTTGCAAATCTTCGTCTTGCCTTTGGAGCGACTTTTCTTCTTGGAAGAAGAAGAATCCTCGAACTCTGAAGTAAGATCGGGGTAAATCCACATAATCTCGCCATTGTCTAGAGACAAAGGAACGAGACCTTCATTTGGTGGAGAAGGAATATTTTCAATCTCAAGAGTAGTTTTCGGAATAGGAATGACACCATGCTGTATCATCTGCGGGGGAAAGTTACCGAACTGAACTGAAACCATATTAGCGGTAACAGTCTTTTCATCTTGTTGCAGAGTGACTACACCTGCATTGACAAGCTATTGAATCTTGCCCTTGAGCACATAACATGCTCTAGTAGAATGTCCAATGAATCGGTGGTAAACACAGTACTTAGGATGATCGGTCTTACCGACTTCATCAGGTTTCTTCGGGTCTGGGGCTGGATCTTATTGCTTTTGAGTAAACAATCGAAGATACTTGCCGTGTCATTCTCGTCAAAAGAATACTCTACCTTAGGACGAGGTTCCCTCGGTTGTGGTGCAGAAGGAGTGGAAGTGGACGTAGGCTGAGCTACGTTGACAGCCAAAGACTCTTTGCTTTTCAGATTAATGTTCAGAGTCTCTTTGTTCTTGCGGTTGTTTTGGCGATTACCACCGCCTGACGCTTGATGTTCATCCCGATCAGGGTTAGTCATTTGTACCCCCAACTGTTTGAATTTATCAGCACTTACTTCAGCTGCTTTGGCATTAACAATGAAGGATGGCCAGTCTTGAAACTGAGTTGAGCCTGTCCACATACTGATAATAGGCAAGAGATTTGCCTTACAAGTATCTATGGTAACAGCAGCAGGAGTCCCTGGAGGCATTTTCAGGGCTTCTCGACGAAAACGTTCAATGAAACTCTCTGCAGTCTCGTTATGTTTCTGTTTGATTTTATTTAGGGCTGACATAGTCATGTCATTGAATCCCTCATAGAATCGTTCTAGAAAGATTTGCTTGAGACCTGAGAAAGAAGTGATACAACCATCGGGCAGACTTCTGTACCAGTCATATGCTACGCCGGCTAAACAACTGACGAACACTCTGGTAAGAAGAGCGTCGTTTGGTTGAAGTTGAACAGTCATTACCTCGAAGTGATTGATGAATTGACTTGGTGAGGTACTACCGTCAAAGAGAGCGATTGTTGGAATCTTGTATTTGGGAGGAAATGGAACTTCTTTCCATTCGACGGGATATGGCTGTTTGATTCCCAACCTTTGCAGGTTGTCTTTCTCTTTGAAAGCTTCAAACTGAGTTCGTAAAAGCTTGACTGCTTCATTAGCATCTTCAGATGAAGAGGAAGGAGCCGTGGTAGGAGGAGGGACAGCATTATAAGCACTACCCCCAGCACCTGATTGACTGGGTGTAGTTTGAACTTGTACTTGCACAGGAGGCATCTGAGGAGGTACTACCCCCAGCCCAGTATTGACAGGCACCGATGAAGCTATGATTTCAGGGTTTATAGCAGCCGGTACAGTTGGTGGGGTAGCATGTTGTGCCATAATGATAGAATGCATACTGGCGACCATTTCAGCCATGGTTTTCAATTTGTCCTCCAGTGCAACAATCCGCTGTTCTTGGTTTACAGAAGTTGAAGCATCTGGATCATCAGTAACAACATATGCCGTCACTTCTCTAGGCACAGTAGACGAAATTGTTTGTTCAGAGCTTTCACTATATGCATCATAATCAGAGAAAGATTCGTCTCCTGACTGAAAAGTAGGAAGATAAGCTGAAGGATCTTGGGAAAGATTCCTTTGACCGATTATGTCTCGGCTGTGGGAACGAGTATGTTGAAATACTCCTTCAGAGGATTCTTGGAGTAAATCCAAATATCGTTGGCTTGGTCTGCGAGGCTTACCATGTTTGGAGCACTTTCTACCCCCGGTGTCTCGGGAAGCCATATTGACAGAAGCGTACAACACTTCGTCTTCTTCTGACATTGGTTCCGTTTTAGCAAAAGTCAGACGATCGAAGACAGATCGCTTTGTTGTTTGACAACAACATTGGATGATGACTTTATGATTGCAATGATGATCAGATGGTTGATTTGAAGGAGTTGAGACATTATCCCGTTTTTGTCTGAGATGTTCTCGAAGATCAGAAACCATGCCGGGACGGGGAAAAGTTCGAAGAATGTGTTCTTTAACAATATTTGGAACATGGTTTCGATTCTTCAAATGTTTTGTCCCCTGTGTATACAAGGAAGTACTCATCTCATTGGCATAGGTATCAGAATTTATGTTCCTGGAGATTTGTCTTTGAGGCTTGACCTTCGGCATTGGCTGTTTACGTTTTGCCGAAGTTGTCCTGTTAAGATATGTTCGTAGGTCTGCAAATTCACCCCCAGGGGTTTCTGTTTGAGACACCAACAGTTTTCCTTGTTTGGAACGGAATATTTTGAAAGTTGGGAGGTCTTGGAATTCTGCTACTGGGGTAGGCAGAATACCTTTTTGATCAGTGCAAGTTCCTTTGTTATGAAGGTAAGAAGAATCTTTGTTTGTAGGAGATCTTGTACTGACGGGTGTTGAAACACATTCAATTTGATCTGCTTCAGTAAAGACCGAAGAAGACTGAGAAAAGACCAAAGGGCCTTTTCCTTTGTTCTGAGAAGAAGGGATAACTAAAGAGCATTTCCCTCTATTGTCTTCCAAGTCATGAGACAAGGAAGTTTGAGAAAAGACCAACGGGCCTTTTCCTTTGATCTGAGAAGGAGGAGGAATAGCCAAAGGACTACCCCCAGTAGATTGTGCTAGAACAACAGGATGTTTAAGAGGAGAATCAGATATTTTCTCTTGATTATGAGAAGGAGAGAGTTTAGCCAAAGGGCTGTTTCTCTTGGTTTGCGCAGAAGTGATTTGCGCATGAGTGGAGGGTGCATTGGTTCTGGCCACAGAAGTAGGAGTCCTTGCTTTAGAGTGCTTAGGATGCACTTTGGTTGCTGGAATACTGTTTTGCGCAGGAAAAGCCACTGCCAATTGCGCCAGAGTCATAGGAGTCTTCTGTTTTGACAAGGCAGCATATGAAGTAGCTTGTGCAACTTTTGCAACAGATTGTGCAGCATTGACTGCAACAGATTGTGCAGCAGTTGCTGAGACAGACTGTGCAGCAGTTGACACAGCAGTTTGCGCAGCAGACTGGCCAGCAGATTGTGCAACAGAGTGTGCAGCACCTTTGGTGGCAAAACTGCCAGATTGTGCAGCAGTCTTGGAGACCCAAACTGAGCGCACTTTGCTCTTGGCAGAAGTGGCTGCAGTACGGGGAATGGTCTTGGAGTTGAGCATTGCCTCGTAGGCTGTCTGGTTGACCTTGACAACCAGGGTCTTCTGCGTCTTCCCGATAGACGCTACGTCACATTGAGTTGCTACTTCCTCGTCGGAGGAGAAAGTTTTCCCCAGCAGAGTCGCCATTTTGTTTGCAAAAACAAAAGTATAGAACTTTATTGATACAAACTGTAATAAAGATTACAAGAATTCTGGGAAAATTACAACTGTAGGAATCCAATGTCGATGACGATTGCTTTATCCCTTGGACGATGTGAATTGTAAAGACGAAGCCTTTGAAGTTGAAAACAACTCTGGAAACTGAAGGCAAAAGCCTCTGAAGTTGAAGACAAAAGTCTCGGAAGAATGCAGCAGCACTTTGGCAAGAACTCCTGAACTCTCTGATTTCTGATTTCTGATCTTGATATCTGATCTCTGATCTCTCCTCCTTGAATGAAGACTTGAAACTCTATTTATAGAGTTCTGGAAATAACTAACTTTCAGTTATTTTGGACTGCGCATGATGATTTGCGCAGCATTGGTTTACGCAACATTGATTTGCGCAGATAGTTACTGGATCGTGGGCCGACTATCATGGACACATGGCATGATTTGATAGAAATGCGCATGATCGTGCATAAACAGTTGCCATGTAATGACCAATCGATGGCATGAATGCCACGTGTAACTTAACAGTTACGTTTGATGGAGTGCGCAGAGTTGAATTGCGCATACATAGTTTGCGCAAACTCAAACTGCGCAGGATTGGTTTGCGCTGCCAGCTGTCAGCCGCCCTCGAGCACTGTGCGGCGCAGGAAACGAACAGACTCCTTGTTATCCGCGCTGTCAGTTGTCAGAAAAGATTTGATTTAATTTAGTAATGATGACTTCTGCCACGTCAGCTTGCGCAATCGGTTGTGTGCGCAAATTAGAATGCGCAATCGGATGGCTGCGCAATCTGTTGTCTGCGCAATTCAACAAGATGATGTATATCTTGATTTCTTGATTTTGTTGATTGATACAATTTGATATTTTAGGACCTACAATTTACATGGACATTTTTGGACGTACTATATGACTAATTAGATTTAAGCTTGGTTAGGGTCAAGCCCGGGCTAGTTTGGTAAAATTGGGTCTCCTAAAAGTCAAAGATCCTTAATAACCATTTAATTAAATCGTCTATAGGGGTTAAGTCACAACTTTGATTGGTTTTCCTAGTAGGATCATTGCTATGGCTAGGTCTTCCCTAGCATGGCTAATATACTAGTCAAACCACATGACCACACTAGCCGTGCCAAAATTCCTAATCGATATGCTTCTGAAAAGTTAACCATGACTTAGGCAATTTATATATATATACTATTAGGCTATTTCAAATATAATTATATATATATACTAAATTGTATTTAAATCTATTTGGCTGTATAACTGTTTGCAAAATCAAAAGTTGAAGAACTTTATTGATACAAACTTTGTAAAAGATTACAATTTGAATTCTGGGAATGGTACAACTTTAGGAATCCAATCTAGATGACGATTGCTTTATCCCTTGGACGATGTGAACTCTGAAAACGAAGCCTCTGAAGTTGAGAACAACTCTGGAATTGAAGGCAAAAAGCCTCGGAAGTTGAAGGCAAAAGCCTCGGAAGAATACAGCAGCACTTGGGCAAGAACTCCTGGACTCTCTGAACTTTGAAGTCTGATCTCTCTGATTTCTGATTATTGATTCTTGATCCCCGTGAATGGAGACTTGAAACTCTATTTATAGAGTTCTGAGAAATAACTAACTTTTAGTTATTCTGGACTGCGCATGATGGATTGCGCAGCAATTGGTTTGCGCAACAATGGACTACGCAGGCAGTTGCTGGATCATGGGCTAACTGTCTTGGACACATGGCATCATTTGATTGAAATGCGCATGATCATGCACAGGCAGTTGCCACGAAATGAGCAATTGATGGCATGAATGCCACGTATATTTTATCATTTGTACTGATAGAACGCGCACATTGAATTATACAGGAAATGGATTGCGCCAACATAGATTGCGCCAACATGGATTGCGCTGCCAGCTGTCATCGAGCGCCATGCTGCACGATTAAACGAACGGCCGCCTCGATCTTCGCGCTGTTAGTTGTCAGAAGATTTGATTTGTGTCATGTAATGATGGTGATTTGCCACGTCAGCCTGCGCACTTGAAAGTGTGCGCAATCTATCCTGTGCAATCTGAAGGATGCGCAATCTGATGTCTGCGCAGTTCATCTGAAAGTTGTATTTCTTGATTTTCTGACTTTGTTGATGTGTGTAACTTGATTTTTTAAGTCCTACAAGACCCCCTTCAAAGTTTTCGAAAGTTGAACTTATTCAAAATTTCGAAATACTTTGAATTTTGAATATGAAACTAATTTGCGCACATAATGAGCTGTCTGCGCAATATGAGGGTTTAGCCCATTTTTAGGCGCAATCTAAGGTGGCCGTTTCGATTCTGAAAAACTATAAATAGTTCTTCAATTCATTCAAAATGTTCTTTACTTCCTTCCTTTGTGCTTTTGAGAGAAAACAACTTCTGAGCTTTTTCCTCTTTCCTTCTCCGACAATCCCGATGGCTCCCCGACGATCCTCTGCCACCGCTAAGGGCAAGGCCCCCGCCGAATCATCGACCAGGGCTGCGCGCAGAGCTTCTCGCCATGAAACGGCTCATCCAGCCATGATAGGTAGTTAACCTAATCAAAAAAACTCTTTAGAGTTTTGATTTCAATGTTCCTGTCGGAATCCATCTCTTTTTAGAGATGGGATCATACTGCGCCACCCCTTTTTAGGGTTCTGGTTGCACAAATCAATCCACCCTGTATTTTTATGAAGGACGACTCTCTGTGCGATCGGTTGAATTGCGCTGACAAAAGTCAGCACAATTTGCTGATTTGCGCAAGATTTGTCAGCGCAAACTGATGTCTGTTTGTTTGCGCAATCTGATTGTTTGCGCAATCTGATATTGTGCAATCTGATTTTGCGCAATCTGTATCTTTTGACTTTGACTTTGTACTGAAAATTTTTGTTTTCTTTGTCTGATGTAGTTAATACCAGAGAAGACCCAGAATATGAGAACTTCGTGGGGACCCTTTCAGAATCAGAGTATAAAGAGGACTTGTCACATGTACATTATCCTCAGTATGATCTGCCGACTTCCCGTCAGGCCATTTTGGTATCCCAGGACAATAAAACACTGCAATGTTTAATGAACGGACAACCTCTGGAAACGGCAGATGTTGTTATACACAAGAAACCATTATTCTTGTTTGGTGAAGCCTTCGAGAAAAGTTCTCAACCAAGACCGAGGATGGAAGAAAGAATTGTTCATCAGACGGATAGATCTTTCTCGATACCAAATATCCCACGCTGCCTCCCATTATCCCGGTATGCTCATGCGAGTTACCCGAGAAAGATGGAATGGAACCTTACTCCGTTCCAAGATGCCCGTCCGGGAAGAATCTTTGTGAAGAAGGGTCCGAATAAGAAAGATATGTTCTATAGTTCTTCTGAAAGGTACAGTGTTTTGCTGAGAGGACTGAAACCCGGTTGCATTCCGTCGGAGAATTCTTCATTGTTAATGCCCGTCAGGACCCCAATTTTCGTAAATGAATTTGCGAAAGTTGAAGGAAGATATCCGGAGCAAGACATCAGACTAACTGGATTGGTGAATCCAGATTTCAAAAGATGGAGCTGCATAGCCAATTGGATTCTGACCAAGTTTGAAGGCAAATTGCAGCAAATCAACCTGTACCAAGCAGTGCATGCCACTGTCTATGGTTTTGCTCCGAACCCTCACCTGTTCTTGGCTTTAGCAGAGAGGTATAATTACAGAACAGGGACCTTCATGACTCCCGGCGGAGAAATTGGTTTTGCACTCCATGAGATAAAGTACATCTCTTTTTTTCCAATGGGAGATGCCCCTTATGAAGAATTTGTTCCAACCAATGATGAGTTGGACAAACTCCGGAGGGAAAATGCAGAAATGGTAGCAGTATTCGAGGAACTGTTATGCTATTACAAGATCTGTTCCTTGTTCTATAAGAGTGCTACAGCAAACACTTGTTATTCTTCAAAATGGCTACCCTATCTGTTCCTCAACCACATTCAAGAACCGAAGACTAAGGAACACGATAGATGTTATCCAGATTTCTTTAAGCCATTGAGCAACACAGAAGTGATGAAGTTGATGGAAGAAAGTGGCAATTTTGATAAAAAAATGAAGGATGATTATCAATGCCCTCCTTTGAAGACAGGGGATACTCTCAAAAGTTACTTGAGAGTAGGATACAGATCGATGTCGAAAGAAGCCCAATTAGCAGGGTTTCTGACACATTGGCTTCGTCGATTTGTAGTTTCGGGATCCAGTGCAGTAGACCGCTTCCACCACGGTGTTCTATTTACGGCCGTCAGATTAGTCTTCGGCTATAAGATGGATCTTCTGTCAGCCATGACTTGTAAGCTGAATGCTGGTCTTCGTCTCTATGTCGATCTGATGCTGAAATCCAAGGGTGAAAAAGAATTCCCTCGGTTGGAATTACCATATACATATCTGTTTGGGTGGTTGCTCCTCCACCATCCCACTTTGATGGACCCCGGTATGGGACCGGTAGATGGCAGCTTTTTACGAAGATACTCCAATGGTAAGTGGAAATTCACTGCTCTAAGAGACTGCAGATATGCTCTAAATTTGAGTAAGGGATGGAATTTTTATTGTACCAAGCCTCCTGCTGGTTACGAACAAATGCGAACAAATATGATTGACTCGCAGATGCATCCTCTGAGCCGTGTAGCTTTTGAATGGTTGAAGACAATCCGACCTTCTCACTTGGTATACCGGTTCGAAGATGAATGTTATTTAGAGCCGTATCTTCCCAGTCGATTCGCTCGACAGTTCGGCTATGACCAATTCCATATGGGGAATGCTATTACATGTCTTCAGGGAAAAAGGTTATTTGATGGATGGAGCCTGGGCCTGGGCTTACTATAATGCTCGAGATACGAAATCGACGTTTTCGATGCCTGTAAACAGCAACCATGGTCCTCGGATGCTGTTTACGTACTTAGTTTTTTATACATCTTCAAATACCTTTGTCGAAAATTTTAACCTCACAGATAGCTTCGCATCCTCAACAAGATTGAAGAAAGGTGGAGTTGTCATATCGCTCATAGGAAATGAGGAAGTACATGAGCCAGAAGATGCACCTTTGGAAGCCTCAAGGGATGTTATGTTCCCTCAAGAAGTTAATGCACCACTACGTATCTATCTGAAGGTGGGCAAATCTCCAGCAAAAAGGAGGAGAAGAGAGGATCCTCCTGCTCCAGCAGCCAAGAAGAAATTGATCTTAGATCACTCTTCTGAAAAGATCACCACTCGATCTCAGTCTCGACAGCTGGCCGAGTCAACTCAGCAAGAAGAGGCTACTACACCAACCTCTATCCAGAAACAAGTTGAGACTATAAATATAGAGAGCCCTGAGAGGCCACTGAAAAGAAAGAAGTTGGCCCACAGAAGGAACCGAGCTCCATCTTCAATGGTAATGGACGCTACAGCTGGATTAATCTTGCCATCTTCCACTCCTGTTTCAGAACCTAGGAATAAAACTCCTAGTCCCGAACATAGAGAGGAGATCGAGCAAAGAAAAGATCTTACTCCGAGAACTGAGGCCGAAGAGCCTAGAGGAAGTACTGTAGAGGAAGTAGAGGAAGAGCAAAATATTGTACACTTTCTTTTACCTGCTACAGAGATTGTTGAACTTCCGCCTACTCCTAGAACCCTTCGCGAAGAGGAAGATCGCGAAGTAATTGCACCTCTAGAAGGTTGCAGCTACAGCCCTCTGGATGACTATGGTGACCAAGCCGCGACAACCAGCGAAAATGCACCAGAAGAAGAAGAAGATGAAGAGAGCTCTTCGTCTGAGAATATTGATGACTACATGCAAGATCTTGAAAGAGATGATGAAGTGCACACATCTTCGAATGCTGTCAATGATATCTTGAATCCTGAAGAGGATATTGAGGTTCCAGAGAATGTTGCTGATACCTTAAATCCTGAAAAGGGTGTTGAGGTTCCAGAAAATGCTGTTGACATCTTAAATCCTGAAAAAGATGTTGAGATAACAGTATCTCCAGAAAAAGCAAAAAATGAAAAAGCCCCGGAAGAAACTCCCGCCAATGATCCTCAAGGTATAAAATGAAATTAGCAATCTCCTCTTGATTGAATTGATAGCTAACGTCTTTATTTGTATTTCCTGTAGATCATGAGACTCCTCTAGCACCTCCGACGTGCACGGACATAGTGCCCATAACGACGGTGGTTATTAGTAGCAGTCATCATTTATCTTGTGGTTCGGAAGCAGGCAGTAGTCAAGATGTCATAGCTGAAGCTACTTCTGCTCGGCCAGAGTCTACTCCAGCAGATAATATGCTCATTGCTGGATCAACCCATGGTAAGATAATTTAAATCTTTAATCTTCTTGAACAATAGCGATCAACAGGCAAAATGACAATCTTTACTTTTTACAGAAGAACAACCAGGAGGGGCAACTAGCTCTACTTTGGCTCCTCTGTTCAAAGAACCGGCTATCCAGACACAAGAGATTGAACGTCCCACGGCCTCATCATCAACAGGAGTGGCTGCGACTCCTGGTGCTATAGCCACTAATAATCTTGTGATCCAATCTTTTACTAGATGCTTCTTTGAATCTTTAGGGCCTCTAGTAAAAAGAATGATGGAGAAAGAAGGCACCGATTTTTTCATGGTTAGGGGCCCAACGTCTCTCTTGATAAGAGCTATCCGGGAACAGGGTGATGAAGCTCAAGCCATTCTCCTGGATCATATCTTGAATGAATTAGAGATTTCTGTCAAAAGCTATAAATAGCTCAACCAGGGAGACGTAGAATCTCTAGTACAGGCAGAATTCGAGCAACTGGCTCAAGCAGCTGATATTGAAAGGGTTAATATCCAGAACCTTTTAGAAGCCTTCTCTGCAAAATCTGCTGAGTATAACTCCAAACTGGAATCAGTAACCTTGATGGCTAATAGAAAAGAACAGAGAGCTGCTGAGCTAAGAGCAGAGATTACTCGTCTTCAGAAGGAGTTAGAAGATGAAATTGCTGATCATCAACTTGCAACTCAACAATATAATGCTCTGATTTAGGAGAGGGATGAATATGTAGAAGCTCATAATGCTGAGATTATCCGCAGAATGGTGACCATGCCGGCTTTTAATGAGGAAACTGGAATGGAGGAGGCCAGAAGGAGGGTGATGTCCACTCGCGAAGAACGGCTGCAGACTCTCAAGCAGCAGATTGACAATCTGATAATACCTCCATCTTAGTGGAACACTTTGTATCTTTGTTGTCTTTTTTGAAGTATATGTGTTTTTGTAATGTCTTATATTTCAATTTAATAAAAGACATTTTTGCTGTGGCTCCATTATTTGTTGCATATCTTGTTCAGATATAAAAAATAGAGATAGAAAATATATTCAGAGGTGCAAGACATGATATATTTCTTGATGATTTTGTAGAAAATAATTATATTCATTATATCTGCTCAGAGGTAATATGGACGTGGCAGAGTATACTGAACATGATTATCTCAATTGATAACTTAATTGAAATGATAAATTGCTGACATGGATGTGAGATGAACGGGAAAAACCGTCAAATGATGGAATGAACGGACAAACCGTCAAAATAGATAATAATGAATGAATGAACCGTCAAGTGATAATGAATGAATGAACGGGTGAACCATCGGATGATAATGAACGGACGAACCGTCAGATGAATGTGAATGGGTGAACCATCAGATGAATGTAATGAATGGACGAACCGTCAAATGAATTAAATGAACGGATGAACCGTCTAATGAATTAAATGAACGGATGAACCGTCAGGAGATAATGAACGGACGAACCGTCGGATGAATATGTCGCTTTGTTATTTGAAGAATCTTTGCCTATAATAGAACAAAAATTTAGTAGAAAGGAGCACTTCCACTAACATAAAAATGTCGTCTGGAGATGCACCCAAGAAGACTGAACTCGCTCTGAAGGTTGAAGAAGGCGTTGAAGAACGTCCTGTCGATCCAATTCAGCCATAGGAGGCACAAGCAGGCGAAGGTTCGTCTGCACCCAAGCCACCGTGAGACATCCTGGACTTTCTGCCAGAACCAGGAAGGACCGAAGAGGAGGAAGCCATAAGGATGGCCACTTGTAAATTCCTAGTGGGCTCCAGCAAGGATGTTCTCGGCTCTTTTGCTGACCGTGTTTTTGAAAAGGACGGCAGTGGTCCACGTCCAAATGTAGAGAAGGATGATAGTGACCTTCCTTAATATCATGTACTATCATTTATGATGAAATAAAATTTTATTTATGAACATGAACTTGTCTGATGATTTACAAGTATTTACATTTATACATAGTACTTTTTAAGGAATTTGCCATTGATAGGCATCATTGCAATTCGTCCATCCAATTCTGAGAGTTGATATGCTCCATTTGAGAAGACTTTGCTTACAACGTATGGACCCTCCCACTTTGCGTCAAATTTGCCTTTGCTCATATGAGTCATAGTCATAGGACGTCTGACTGTTAAAACAAGTTCTCCTTGCTGAAAGGCTCTGACCTTCACTTTACGGTTGAAAGTCTTAGAAATGCGAGCTTGGTATAACTCAATATGTTGTTGAGCCATTAACCGCTTCTCATCAAGTGCCTCCAATTATTGAAGTCGAAGAAGGTCATTGTTCTCTGTAGTAAGCTCGTTAGCAATGACAATCCTTAAAGAAGGAATTTGAAGTTCTAGAGGAAGAACAGCTTCACAGCCATATACCAAAGAGAAAGGTGTAAAACCTGTAGGGTTGCGGACTGTAGTTCGGTAAGTCCATAGACACTCACCAAGCTTTTCACTCCAATTTCGTTTGTTAGTGGATACGAACTTTTTGAGAAGCTTGATAATAGTTTTGTTGAAGGCTTCAGCTAAACCATTAGCGGCATGATTGTAGGCAGTCGAGGCGACATTGTCAATCCGGTGATCATCACAGAATCTAGTGAATTTCTGGCTGATGAATTGCGGTCCGTTGTCATGGATAATTCGTCGAGGGACACCAAATCGATAAATGACATGGTGTTTGACAAAGTTGATGACACTACTAGTCTTGACTTCAGCCAAGGATATAGCTTCAGCCCACTTAGAGAAGTAATCTGTTATTGCTAGAATGAACCGATGTCCTCTAGAAGAAGGAGGATTAATAGGACCTATGACATCCATGCCCCAAGCTTCGAAAGGCCAAGAAGCGGCTGTCGGATGTAGAAATTCCGAAGGTTGATGAATGAAATTTGTATGGATTTGACAAGCTCGATATTTCCTTGCATATTCGATGGCATCTGATACCATAGAGGGCCAGTAGTAACCCATTCTTCGGATACGATCCTGTAGTTTGGGACCAGGCTGATGTGCTCCGCAAACACCATCGTGAGCTTCACGCAGTACTTGTTTTGCTTCATCACCAGCTAAACAACGTAGAAGAAGACCGTCGTAAGTCCGTCGATAGAGAGTTTTAGTAGTTTGGTTGTAGTAGAATCGTAGAGATCGTCGTCGAATATTTGTAGCCTCCTTCGGATCTTCGGGGAGTATGTCATGAACTACGAAGTCGATGAAAGAAGTTCTCCAATCTTTATTGATAACATTAATTTTAGCAAAATTACTGAACTCGATGTTACGATTGTTTTTGACACAAAACAATTCTCGATTAGAGATAACCACCACTTGTTGTCTTCTGATGGGGACAGCTAGACTGCTGCAAGATTGGCTAAGGCATCTGCTTCAGTATTGCAAGCTCGGTGTACATATTCAGTAAAGAAAGCTTTGAACGATGTAGCCATGTTGATTGCTGCTTCAAAATAAGGTACCATATCTTGATGACGGACTTCATAAGTTCCTCTAACCTGATTGACAACCAGTTTAGAATCGCCGTAAACTTCGAGATATTCAATGTCTAGTTGTTTAGCTAACTGAAGGCCGATAAGTAGAGCATTGTACTCTGCTACATTATTGGAGCAAGGCTCATCTAGGGAGTATGCTCTTTGAATAGCTGACCCGTCTGGAGAAACAAGGACAACTCCAACTCCTGCGACAATGGCACCATTGGGTCCAATCCTGGATACACCATCAAAGAATAGACGCTAAGTAGGAAATTCTTCAGAGATCAAGTTGACTTCCAACGTCTCGTCTGGAATTTCATCGTAAAGCTTGGATGTTTCCGGTACAGGATGAGCCGCCAAGAAATCTGCCAGTGCTTGACCTTTGACAGACTTTTGAGGAACATACACCATGTCATATTGGGCTAGAAGAATGGCCCATGTAGCAAGCCAAGAATTGAGTGTGCTAGGCTTCTTCATCAGTACCCGAAGAGGATTGACTCGGGATATAACATGAATGGTTTGACCAATGATATAATGCCTTATCTTTTGAACGGCGAACATAAGGGCTAGACATTCTTTTTCGACCGGACTATAACGGTGTTCAGCACCAATCATAGTACGACTGAGATAATAGATAGCCTTTTCATGACCTTCTTTGTTCTTTTGGGCGAGTAAAGCACCCAATGAATGATCCATAGCACGGACGTACATTAAGAATGAAATACCTGAGATTGGTGGCACCAAGACTGGTGGGTTCATAAGATATCGTTTGATATCGTCGAATGCATGTTGATATTCTTTAGTCCCAAATGAAAGATACACCCTTCTTCATTAGTTGAGTGAATGGTCTGCAGCGTCCAGACAAGTTCGAAATGAATCTCCTGATGTACGCAAGTCGACCTTAGAATCTTCGTCGCTCTTTTAGGTTGCGTGGAGGACGCATCTCTTGAATGGCTTTGATCTTCTCGGGATCCACGTGTATACCCTTAGAGGTAATAACGAAGCCGAGAAACTTACCACTAGAGACACCCAAGAATGACTTGGTGGGATTCATCTTGAGCTGATGTTGACGCATGAGATTGAAGATTGTTCTCAAATCTTGGATATGATCTTCTTTTAGACGACTTTTAACAGCGATATCATCAACATAACATTCAACTATTTTACGAAGATGTTCTCGGAAAATGGTACTCATAGCTCGTTGGTAAGTTGCACCAGCATTCTTGAGACCAAATGGCATTACTGTGTAGCAATAGACTCCCCGAGGAGTGCGGAAAGATGTGTGTTTTTCATCTTCAGGATTCATCTTGATCTGATTGTATCTAGAGAATCCATCCATAAAGATATTCGCTCGAACCCACAGGTATTGTCAATCATAACGTCCGTAATAGGGAGAGAAAATTTATCTTTCGGACATGCTTTATTAAGATCCCGGAAGTCGATGCAGACTCGAACTTTGCCAGTTTTCTTCAGGACTGGGAACAACGTTGGCTACCTAATCAGGATGTTGTTCTTCTCTGATAAAGCCGCAAGCTATAAGCTTCTTGACTTCATCATCAATTGCATCCATCATTTCAAGCTTGAATCGCCGTTGCTGCTGTTTGACTGGTTTAACATTAGGCAGAATATTCAATTTATGAGTAGCAATTTTGGGATCTAAACCTGGCATGTCCTCATAACTCCAAGCAAAGACGTCAATGTATTCTTTAATAAGAAGAATCAACTCTTGCTTATCTGCTTCCGGAAGATTCTTACTAATAAAGATTGGACGAGGTGACTCGCTTTCTCCTACATCAACTTGAACTAGTTGATCTTCAGTAGGAGGTTCTCTTTGTTCAAATTGGAGTACCCACTGATTATCCATCTGTTGAGCCCAAGGATCTATTTCAGAACTTTCTTCAATGTCCTCATCATATTCTTTCGGAAGTTCAACAGAAACCATATTAGAAGATACGATTACACGATAGACTTCACTAATGCTAGTGTCAGAATCCCATGATCTGGAATCGGAAGAATTAGAACGTTCTTCGCTATCAGAATCAAAAACTGCTGGGGATAACATTGGAGGGGAAGCGTATCCGAGACCTCTTTTGGTCCTGCTATAATACATTTTTGACTTTCCTTGTGGAACAGCAGTACGGAGAAGAGTTTTTCTTCCCTTACCGTAGTTGAGGCCGCTTTTGAAGTCGTAACCCATTTTTCGGACGATGTCTTTTGATTGTTGACTGTAACGACGGAATTGAAGATGTTCCGTGTCGTTAACTTTGCTATCATCTGTGAAGCTAAATTTTTGTTCCGGTCTTTTACTAAAAAGTATTGGACGTTCACCTTTCTTGCGAGCAGGAACAATACGATATGAGTCTTTTGAGTGTTCACATGAAACTTCTGTTTGAAGAGATTGTACAACTCCCATTGTAAATGACTGAAAGCTATCTAACATATCCAAATAGCATTTAGTATGATAAATAACATAAGTATACTGGAAAGTAGATGCTTTTTTATTGATATGTACATATATATTTACAGCAGGACCTTTAGCCTTAGCAGGCTTGGTCAGATTGATTACAAGAGAGGAAGAAGAAGAACGTGGAGGAGGCTTGTTACGACGAAGGTCAATAACAAGTGGCTCAGAGGAGGTGAGCTCCCTTTTGTCCTTGTTATGAGATAGATCAACAATAAGTGGCTCAGAAGAAGTGAGCTGCTTTTTGTCCTTGTTACGATGTAAGTCGATAACAAGTGGCTCAGAAGAGGTGAGCTTCCTTTGATTTTGATCATCATCAACTGATTTCTTTTGGACTGGCAAGTGAATAGCCAGTAGTTTAGAAGATTGAGGATGAGAAACACGCCCTTTGACAGGTATGATGAGAGTGTCATTGGGTACTGCTTCTTGGTCTTCTTCAGTATCCATGGCCAATACCACTTTCATAAATTCCTCCTTGTACATACGAGCATCGTTGCAATATGCTTCGATGCCTTTGAAAGGATAAAGATCTGCAACTTCCTTGTGAACTTGTCCTTTGTCATCAACATATTTAAAGCATTGATGAAGAGTTGATGGAACAACATTATGTTCATGGAGGAATGGTCTTCCCAGAAGAGCGTTATAAGAACAACCATGATTGTCAATGATATAAAAGGTCACCTTTGTACGAAGATTGCCTATTTGGAGTTTTAGGCGAATCTTGCCTAAAGGTTCACTCCTTCCTTGGTTGAATCCTAAAATAGTGGTGATTGTGCTTGAAAGACTATGCACTGGTATCTTCAACGCATCTAGCATTGTCTTTGGCATGATGCTAAGTGCAAACCCTGGATCTATCAGGATACGATCAACTTTCATCGAATCGACATATCCTGTATAGTAGAGAGGACGATCATGTCTATTATCCTCCAGTAGCATATCATCCTAAGTGAAAGTGATGTTTGGAATCAACTCCAGGATACTATGACAATGACGACAAGAGACCGGTTCTGATTCTGGCTTTTTGAGAAGAGTTAAGCAAGTTTCAGCCTGCATCAGAGCTTCACTTAAAGTCTCTCGAGTCTCCTTGAAAAGGCGCAAGAGCTCGAAAATTGATAGCCTAGCCAGTGTATTGGCCAGTTGTGCCAATATATCAAAATTGTATGGCTTTTCTAGTCCTGTAGGAGATGATTTCTTTAAGGGTTTGTCGAAGTGGACTTGTTGCTTGCCTCTGTCAGCAACCACCGGTTTAGGAGGAACAGGTACTACGACTGGTGAAGATGTGGAAGAAATTTCTTCAGAGGAAGTAGATTGTACTGGAATAGGTTCAGAAGAAGAGATAGGGTTTTCTTGAGCCTCAGAATGATCTTTCAAGTAAGCTTTTCCCTGATCTGGTGCCTAACAGAATCTCTTCGTCAACTATGGGATCAAAAGACACCATATTGCAAGTCTTTGTCTTGCCTTTCGAACGACCTTTCTTCTCGGAAGAAGAGGGCACTTCAAATTCCAGAGCAAGATCGGGATAAATCCACATAATTTCACTATTGTCAAGAGACAAGGGAACAAGACCTTCATTTGGTGGAACTAGGAGATTTCAATCTCAAGAGTAGCTTTAGGAATTGGAATAACACCGTGCTGTACCATCTGCGGAGGAAAGTCACCAAACAGGACTGAAACCATGTTCGCAGTAACAGTCTTTCATCTTGCTGCAGAGTGACAACACCAGCATTGACAAGCTCTTGAATTTTGCCCTTGAGCACGTAACATGCTCGAGTAGGATGTCCAATAAACCTGTGGTAGACATAATATTTAGGATGATCTGTCTTACCGACTTCATCAGGTTTCTTTGGGTCTGGGAGCTAAATTTTGTTGCTTTTGAGTAAACATTCAAAGATGCTTGCAGTGTCATTCTCGTCAAAAGATATTCCACTTTCGGACGAGGTTCCCTCGGTGGAGGTGCAGAAGGAGTAGGAGTGGAAGTCGGCGGAGCCACATTGACGGCCAAGATTCTTTATTCTTGTTCAAATTGATGTTCAAAGTCTCTTTTGCTTTGTGGTTGTTTTGGCGGTTGCCACCACCTGACGTTTGATGTTCATCTCGATCGAGGTTAGACATCTGTACCCCCAATTGTTTGAACTTCTCGGCACTCACTTCAGCAGCTTTGGCGTTGACGATGAATGAAGGCCAATCTTGGAATTGGGTAGATCCCGTCACACTGATAATAGGCAAAAGATTTGCCTTACAAGTATCAATAGTGACAACAGCTGGAGTTCCGGGAGGCATTTTCAAAGCTTCACGGCGGAACCGTTCGATAAAGCTCTCAGCAGTTTCATTATGTTTCTGTTTGATTTTGTTGAGAGCTGACATAGTCATGTCATTGAATCCTTCATAGAATCATTCCAGAAAGATTTGTTTGAGACCTGAAAAGGAAGTGATACAACCATCGGGCAAACTTCTATACCAGTCATATGCTACGTCGGCTAAACAACCGACGAACACTCTGGTAAGAAGAGCGTCATTTGGCTGGAGTTGAACGGTCATTACCTCAAAATGATTGATGAATTGACTAGGAGAAGTACTGCCATCGAACAAAGAGATTGTTGGGATTTTGTACTTCGGTGGGAACGGCTTCCTTTCATTCAACTGGATAGGGCTGCTTGATCCCCAATCTTTGCAAGTTATCTTTTTCTTTGAAAGCTTCGAACTGGGTTCATAAGAGTTTGACAGCTTCATTGGCGTCTTCAGATGACGAAGAGGGAGCAGGTTGAGTTAAAGCGGTTGGAGGAGGAACAGCATTGTAAGCACTACCCCCGCTCCTGATTGACTAGGTGTAGTTTGAATTTGTATTTGTACAGGAGGCATTTGAGGAGACACTACCCCCAGCCCAGTATTGGCAGGTACCGAAGATGCTATGATCTCTGGACTCGTAGTAGGTACAGTTGGTGGTGTAACATGTTGTGCCACAATGATGGAATGCATACTAGCAACCATTTCAGCCATGATTTTTAGTTTGTCTTCAAGTGCAGCGATTCGTTGTTCTTGATTTATAGAAATTGAAGCATCTGGATCTTCATTGACAACATAAGCTGTCACTTCTCTTGGTACAGTGGAAGACACTGTCTGTTCAGAGCTTTCGCTATATGCATCATAGTCGGAGAAAGAGTCATAACCTGACTAAGAAGTAGAAAGATAACCTGAAGGGTTTTGAGGAAGATTCCTTTGACCGATTGTATCTCGGCTTCGAGAACGGGTATGTCGAAACACTCCTTCAGAAGATTCTTGGAGTAACTCTAAATACCGCTGGCTTGGTTTGCGAGGTTTACCGTGCT
This sequence comes from Iris pallida, assembly GCA_029216955.1. Taxonomy (NCBI): domain Eukaryota; kingdom Viridiplantae; phylum Streptophyta; class Magnoliopsida; order Asparagales; family Iridaceae; genus Iris; species Iris pallida. Next base: position 57,406 of record JANAVB010020621.1, read on the forward strand.
TAGAACATCTTCTATCCCCAGTGTCTCGGGAAGTCATGTTAATAGAAGCATATAAGACTTCATCTTCCTCTGACATAGGTTCAAATTTAGCAAAAGTCAGACGTTCGAAGACAGATCGTTTTGTTGTTGACAACAACATTGGATGATAACTTTGTGATCGCAATGATGATCAGATGGTTGAGATGGAGGTGTTGAAACATTATCCCATTTTTGTCTAAGATGTTCTCGAAGATCGGGAACAACAACAGGATAAGAAAAACTCTGAGGGATCTGTTCTTTGATAACATTCGGAACATGATTCCGATTCTTCAAATATTTAGTCCCTTGAGTATATAGGGAAGTGCTCACTTCATTGGCATAAGTGTCAGGATTTTTGACCCTGGAGAGTTGTTTCTGATGATGTTTGATCTTCGGCATTGGCTGTTTGCGTTTTACCGAAGTGGGTCTATTGAGATAAGTTCTGAGATCAGCAAATTCACCCCCAGGGGCTTCTATCTGAGACACTAACAGTTTTCCCTGTCTAGAACGAAAAATCTTGAGAGTCGGGAGGTCCTGGAATTCTGCTACCGGGGTAGGCAGAATACCTCTTTGATCACTACAAGTTCTCTTGTTATAAAGGAATGAAGAATCCTTGTTTGAAAGAGTTCTAGTACTGATTGGTGCCAAGGCACGTTCAGATTGATCTTCTTCGGTAAAAACTGACGAAGATTGAGAAAAGACCAAAGGGCCTTTTCCTTTGTTTTGTGACGAAGGGTTAGCTAAAGAGCGTTTCCCTCTGTTGCCTTCCAAGTCATGGGACAAGGAAGTTTGAGAAAAGACCAACGGGCCTTTTCTTTTATTTTGAGGAGGAAGAGGAATAGCCAAAGGACTACCCCAAGTGGATTGTGCAGGAGCAACAGTATGTTTAGGAAGAGGAGCAGAGCCTTTTCCTTTGTTATGAGAAGAAGAGAGTTTAGCCAAAAGGCTGTCACTCTTGGATTGCACAGCAATACTTTGTGCATGAGTTGATGGTACACTGGTTCTGGCCACAGAGACTGTGGTTTGTGCATCAGGAGTTCTTGCCACAGAATGCTTAGGTTGCACTCTGGTTGCTGGAATGTTGGTTTGCGCAGGAAGTTTGGCAGCCAATTGCGCCAGAGGCATAGGAGTTTTATACTTAGCCATGGCAGCATATGAAGTCTTTTGTGCACTGGCCATAGCAGACTGCGCAGCAGTAGCAGAGACAGATTGTACACTGGGCTTGGTGACAGAAGCTTTAGACTGCGCAGCAGACTTACTGGCAGATTGCGCAGAAGACTTGCTGTCAGCATTAACAAAATGCGCAGCATTCTTTGGGACCCACACTGGGCGCACTTTGCTTGTAGCAGCAGTGGTTGCAGTGCGAGGTATGGTCTTGGAGTTGATCATAGATTCGTAGGCTGTCTGGTTGATCTTCACAACCAGTGTCTTCTGCGTCTTTTCGATAGACGCTACGTCACATTGAGTTGTCACTTTCTCGTCGGAGGAGAAAGTCGTCCCCAGCAGAGTTGCCATTTTATTTGTGCAATCAAAAGTTGAAGAACTTTATTGATACAAACTTTGTAAAAGATTACAATTTGAATTCTGGGAATGGTACAACTTTAGGAATCCAATCTAGATGACGATTGCTTTATCCCTTGGACGATGTGAACTCTGAAGACGAAGCCTCTGAAGTTGAGAACAACTCTATAATTGAAGGCAAAAAGCCTCGGAAGTTGAAGGCAAAAGCCTCGGAAGAATCCAGCAGCACTTGGGCAAGAACTCCTGGACTCTCTGAACTTTGAAGTCTGATCTCTCTGATTTCTGATTATTGATTCTTGATCCCCGTGAATGGAGACTTGAAACTCTATTTATAGAGTTCTGAGAAATAACTAACTTTTAGTTATTCTGGACTGCGCATGATAGATTGTGCACCAATTGGTTTACGCAGCAATGGACTGCGCAGGCAGTTGCTGGATCATGGGCTAACTGTCTTGGACACATGGCATCATTTGATTGAAATGCGCATGATCATGCACAGGCAGTTGCCACGAAATAAGCAATTGATGGCATGAATGCCATGTGTATTTTATCATTTGTACTGATAGAACGCGCACATTGAATTATGCAGGAAATGGATTGCGCCAACATAGATTGCGCCAACATGGATTGCGCTGCCAGCTGTCCTCGAGCGCCGTACTGCACGATTAAACGAACGGCCGCCTCGATCTACACGCTGTCAGTTGTCAGAAGATTTGATTTGTGTCAGGTAATGATGGTGATTTGCCACGTCAGCCTGCGCACTTGAAAGTGTACGTAATCTATCCTGCGCAATCTAAAGGATGCGCAATCTGATGTCTGCACAGTTCATCTGAAAGTTGTATTTCTTGATTTTCTGACTTTGTTGATGTGTGCAACTTGATTTTTTAAGTCCTACAATAACATCCCAAAATAAATTCAACTAGTTCCACTAAGTTAATGCAATCTAATATGGCTCTACCAATGGGGTTTGGCTAGGTTAGGGTCCAAACATATTTTATAGTCAAATCAAACTTGAAAAGTCAACCCATGAGTCTTTTGTGCTATTCGCAAATAAATAGCACATGGGGACTCGATTGAGTGGCACACCCTTGGCATGTGTGTTATAGGCTCAAAATGTGTTAAAACCATATATTGGATCAAATGGTTTTGATCTATGTCGAGTCTGAACTCAAGTTGGAAGTTAGGTCTAGAATTACGGTAAATAATCAGATGGCCTAAATTTGATCCGAAGATTGTGCGAAGTCAAAAGAATCTTAAGGGAGAAGTATGGATGGGATATGATATATCTAATTTAAGGTAGACTTGTCTATTTCATAACTCATGAATAAAGTTTCGAACGATTGGAATTTCTTGTGCTCCAAAAATCAAAGCTACGGAAAAGTACGTCTATAGTTTAATAAAATTAAAAAAAATATAATCTAATAAATACAAATCATTTGAAATAAATAAAAAAATAATTTTCAAAAATCAGGGTTCTTACAATCTATCCACCTTAAAAGAATTTCGTCCTCGAAATTAAAATAAGGCTCACTAAAGAAGAACCGCGTTAGCGTAACTAGGAATAATTCAAAGAATAGCTAGGTCACTACGGTGTCTCCTAATAACTCAACTAATAATCTATCCTAAATAATTTGGTTTTGTAACATATCTATCGTAAAACTATAGTATGGTTATCTCTAGTGGCTCTTCTTGGTACTGGTGGTCTTGTAATGATCATGTTGAAGGCTTGTCCTCCTAATCATATTTTTATCACAATTTTATAAGTCTCCTTTTCCTTGACCAAGCTAATGTTACCTACCATTCTGTTTAATCCTAACTATATAACTTATAAGGTATAATAGTAAACGGGTTGGATTAAGCTATGTTTGGTTTCTTCTTGTAGAGGGTCAATTTCTATACTAAAACTACCACTCTATTCTTGATCAAGTAACTACCATAAGAGCGTAACTTAGTTCGATCATATATTTATTTCTATGATGAGGACGTCTACCCACCTTTGGTCACACTACCCCATCAAACACAGGATGTCCTAGAATTTTATAAACCTTGCACGCTAGTTGCAAAAATTTATACCACTAGATATCTATGGCATATGACATTTTTAATCCCCTCCTATCTATCAAGGAATCAAAATACAATAAGCAAACTAACTCACACTATAATTTAAGAATTTATGATAGATTCTATAAATCATGATCGTTCGTCACTTTGAAATAGGAAGGGACGAGAAGCAATGACACGAAAAAGCAAATGGAGAATATTCGAGAGTAATTACGAAGTTCAAGGACGCTAGAAAGATTTCTAAAAGAATCATCAAAGTAGTTGTGGATTGAGATTCCTAAGGATTTAGTCATATTCGCAGGCCCACTCAGTACAGTAACGTAACCGAAATAGCTAACTTGACCTGCATGGGCTACCAAAAAATATGTAACGCTCCAGTCCCAAAATACATATAGGACCAGGATACGGTACATGCCAACAACACTTCACTAATGGGCCAAATCTCAAAGTTTGCCCATTAGCGAAATGCTTAAGCTGTAAATCATGATAACAACCCAGCAATACAATACAAGTCACATGTCACAACTAAACTCATCCATACAGAAAATAAGACATGAGAAATCAAGTCCAATAAAATAATAGTAACGAAAAGATCTGTCCAATAAGAAATAGAAATAATAACTGTGCTGGTAAGACATCCCGAAACCACAGTATAAAGAAATAATAATCCACTACATGTCTACTGAAAAAAAGGTATCAAGTCTAAAATAAAGAGACATGATCACGAGAAGTCCTCGGGCTCTATCTCGTCCTCCTGCGATGGTATGACTCCACTCTTGACTCCAGAACCGTAAACCTCCTCTCTATCTAAGCCTGGAAAGATCACCAGGTCCTTAGAGGACTAGCAAGACACATAATATACATGCCTACTGTACATATGCAAAAAAATGAATAACCACTAGTGGAAAGAATAACACATAAAAGAACTCTATGGATGGTGACATGTCATGAGAATATAATATTAATCATGGCTATAGGTGCATGTGATAAAAACTGTAACCCGGTGAGGCACTAACAGTCCTATAACAGGTTCTCTATCATAGCCCAGGGAGGCACTAACAATAGAGGTATAGCCACAACTAATAAAACATTCTCTCCTAAGATACTAGAAAGTCAAGTTTATCTAGTCATGTCAAAGTCAAGTACATGTCAAACAGGTCACAGAAACATGGCACAGGTATAGCAGTACTATCACTAGACAAGAACAAGCTACGTATCGAGAGGACTTCAGTATGGGCCACCAAAAAAATATGTAACACCCCAGTCCCAAAATACATAGGATTAGGATACGTCTACATGCCAGCTACGTATCGAGAGGACTCCAGCCCAGCTCAAATACGTATAAGCTGTCTGTTGTTCTAGAATCAACTACATCTCAATCTACCAAATATCGGTAACAATAACGAATCAAGTACAGTAAGGCTGATCAGACCATATTACACTGATTCTAGGATAGGTAAATGTATTAGAGTGGATTCCCAATAATTTGTCATAAACAAGCTAGAAGAAATGAAAGCTTGTAAAAGATTAGGCAATAATAACAGCGATAGTCAAATATATGACAAAATCTAAATACGAAAGAAAAAGATAAAACATCAACTAAATACCTTCAGACTTGGTGTAGCAACCGTCCTCCATCAATATGTTATACCTTTATCTAATACCTGAAGAGATCACCAGGTCCTCAGGGGACTAGCAAGACACAATATACATGCCTACTGTATAGTAAATAACATGCAAGAGAAATAGGAATACCAAGTAGAGAAAATGATAACACATAAAATAACTCTACAGATGGTGATTTGTTATGAGAATAATATTAATCATGGCTATAGGTGCATGTGATAAAAATTGCAGCCCAGTGGGCACTAACAGTTCTCTATCAGGTTCTCTATCGTAGCCCGGAAGGCACTAACAATAGAGGTATAGCCACAACTAATAAAATATTCTCTCCTAAGACACTAGAAAGTCAAGTCTATCTAGTCATATCCAAGTCAAGTATGGATCAAAAGGTCAGGGAAACATGGCACATGCATAACAATACTATCGCTAGATATGAACAAGATAATAAAGATAGAAAAAGTAACATAAAAAATGAGTAACAATCTACGTGTACATAAAACTAGAAATAACCATGATATAAAGCAAAAAAAGTAACCAATAAGAAAGAATGGCAATATATAAAAGCATGTAAATACTGCAAAGTTTGGCAAGGTGTACTTGCCTGGTGTAACGCGTAGAACCAACAATAACTATCCAATCAATGTGCCACAAAAGTTTAACTCTAACAACAGTCTTTGAAGGCTAAAATAAATGTTACCAATATATTCAAAATAGTCAAATTAGCTAGGATAGCCTACCCATAAGTCTAATTTTGGAAACATGGGCAAAATAGTAATTTTGGGTCAAAACGGTGTCCGTCGTTGGACCCGCTTTGCACCAAAAAGTGTGCCAACTCTTACGGTCTCTAAGGTCTTCTAACTACATGTCTGCGGATCCAGTTTGACGATATAAACCCAACCGTATGTCCAAAATTAGTTTTTGGGGGGCCATACACAAATTTGCCCGCTGGATCGGGTCGCGGGCCCGCTAAAATAGCATTCCGGTCGACTTTATCTGAAATGGACCAAACTTGGTACACATGACCAAAAAATAATACGAGTCCTGTGGGACAAGTTTTGTCAAGGGGTGATGAACATGAACAAAGTAATTGGCTAGTTTGCAGAAGGACGGATACAGTTATTTCTGACGGATACGCATCGAATTCGTCGCACACACGCAACCAATTCGAGTTCCATCAAATCCCACACGTCCGAAACATCCATACACATTTGTTGATGCTATGGGTTGCGACAACATCGCCCAGTTTGATAGGACTAGCCCCGTATCGGGAAAAATTCTATGTTTTGAAAATAGATTTTCTATTTTTCTCGATTTTGGAAATCGATTTTCTCTACGCACAGTAGATGAAATCAAAAATTATAAAAATATTTTGGAGCCCTATTGGTTGTCTACAAAGTTGTTCAATTAGTTTCTTAAGTTGGTCAATGGTTCGACCGAAATTTGCCTTCCAATATAGGGTTTTAGGATGGTGCTACACCCTGTTTACGAACAGTTTTTTAATGATTTTTGGGTCAATTTCTAACAGATTTTAATATGAAAGAGAATAAACTACTTAATGGGATTCGTAGGTGTTAGGGTTGTGTTCGTACCTGATTGATTGGATCAAAAAATGGTCGAGTAACAAGGGATGTATACAAGAGTCTGAGGAGGGGGACATACGAGGGATGCACACAGGAGTCTGAAGAGGATCTTGTTCAGTAGAGAGTGCCCTATAGTAGTTTAGAGATTTGAGTATTCATATTGTATCAGATTGTTCCGACTGTGGAATTTTAGACTTATTGTTATATTCAGGATATGTACTTATTTGTCTTGGACTTCTAGACTCATTTTAGCAACTTTATTATTTATTCAGTTATTCTCTTTTATCTTCATTCTAACATCGTGCTCTATCTTCCCTTAGACTTGTGATTGAGATCATATATTGATTTATCATATTATTCCTCCGTACGGAGATGATAGGTTTATACTTTATATTATTAGATGATAGATATTTTTGACGATCTGTACATTCTATCGTCGACATTACGGCGTAGGTTGGACGTACCCATGTCCTCGTGCCCCTAAACAGGGTATGGGTTGTGACACGTTTTTGTGGTGGCCTATGCAGGTTTGAGTTGCAACTAGTACGATTTTGTAGTGGTGCTCGACTTAGAGCGCTGCTACGAGCCTGCTATAGGTATAGGTTATAGGATATATAAATAGTTACTCAATCACAATTATAAAACTTCCAAAACTTCTAATTTTAACCCTTTATTGCAATTTCTTAAAAATCAATTGTCCTTCCTTGATAATATCTCATCTTGTGCCATATTGATTTCTTTCGTCGATCTGTCTTCAGGATGTTGAAGACTAGATCGCAACGTACTAGAGCCGTTGCAGCGACGAAGAGGTCTGCTACCTCAGAGCCTCCTCTTCCAACTGTGGGAGCTGTAGCTCAGGGAGTTGCTCCTACTGTGTCAGTAGCATCTGGGGGTGTTCCTCCACCGGTCCAGAGGATCGTCCTCGTGCAGTCGAAGCCTCTTTTTGTACCTCCACCATCGACTGATATCGTACAAATGTTGTTGTTCCAGCAGATGATGGAGGCACAGAGGGCTCAGGATGAGGCGCAACAGCGATATGATGATGTGTTATGCCAGAGCATTGATAGTGCCCACCAGTTGGCACTTGCTGTAGTTAAGAAGGTGGCTACTGCTCCGCCTCAGAGTGCTCCTGCCCGGGAGCAGCAAAAATAGGCAAAGCTAGGTACTGTCAAGGACTTCAAAATATTCCCTCGAGATTTCAAGGGGACGAAGGGGATCCTTTATGTCGATGACTGGATAGAGGATATTGAGAGGAGTTTGGAGTTGGCCAGATTCCGGAGGGGCTACGGGTAGCAGCCGTAGTGAGTCAGCTGTTTGATATCGCTCTGACTGGGTATTGCATAGACCCTCGACTGACAGTGACAAACCTGATGTAGGATACCTTCAAGAGGCTATTTAAAGAGAAATTCTTTCCTAACGTGGCTCTTAGTGCATTGGAGGGCCAATTTGTGGGCTAGTGTAGGGGAACTTGCCAATTGATGAGTATGCAGCTGAGTTCTTCTACTTGGGTCGGTTCGCCAAGGACATGGTTTAGGATGCTGGGGATAAGGTCTACAAGTTCAGGAGAGGCCTGAACTACGGAGTTAGATCACGCACTTTTGGGCATCGTACGGCTACCTTTGAGGATATCCTGATAGTTGCCCAGATTGCGGAGGAGGATTTGGGCCTCGGGCCCAAGAGAAGCAGTGACATCGTGGGTGGTGCTAGCAGTAGTACGGGACCGACAAAGTGTCCCCAGTTTCTGTACCAGTCTTTCCAACCCCCATAGCAGCAGTTCCAGGTTCCAAATAGGGTTCAGTTTCAGCAGTTTCATGCGCCGTTACGAGCCCCAGTACCACAAGATCAGTAGCAGCCTCAGATGCAGTTTCAGGTAGCTTCTACTATACCTACTATCGAGGGTCAGGCCATACTTAGGAGATGTACAGAAAGAGGCTGGGTGCGTGCTTGCACTGTGGTTCAACGGAGCATCTAGTGAGAGATTGTCTCTTAACCCTTTATCATCCTGTCCAGAGTTCAGATAAAGGGCAGAGAGATGGAGTTAGGCCACCTTGGTGCAGCGCCATACTCTACACCAGCAGAGGTAGAAATCCTAGTAGGGAAGGGCTTTTGCGCTGACGGTCGAGGAGGCCGATGCTACAAGTAATGGGTTAGCAGTTTGTCTTTTTGTCCTATTTCCATCCTTTTCCATGTTGTTGTGTATTTTAATAGTACCTCATAGATTGTGCTTTGTACTGTGCTAGATAGAATAGTGACATTGTTGAGACTGTGAAATCATGACCAGTAGGACCATGACTGTGTGTATTATTTAAATAGATTTTGGACCTTGATTAACGGGGGATTAACCTAGAGAAGAGTTCAACCAACTTAAATTTCGAGGACGAAATTTTTCTAAGGGGGTAAGATTGTCACTACCACATTTTAAAAACATGGATATTTTTGTCAATTTGCATTATTTATATTACTTGAATATTTATTTAAGTTATTGTGAAGGTTTCATTCATTGATAGTTTAGCCCATAAGTTGAACCTTAACTTGTGAACCCAATTAGACTAGACATGACCACTTGAGCCCACAACCTAGGATGAACATATCTAGCATCTTTTAAGTCATGTTAGGCTTGGTTTAGACTAAAATTTAATCCCCCACTAGAGCTAGTCTAACCCTTTAATTAGGAGATTGTTCATGATGACTTGAGAGGAAAAAATGGACATTTTAGGAGGGGTTTAGGGCTCCTATGATGGCTGGTTATTAAGAGCCATTAAGTCATCTTATTTATTTATTTTGAGGCTCCTTAAACCCTAGAAGAAGCCCCTTCAAGCCCCTTCCATTCTATTCAATCCCACCATCAAAACTCCACCACATTCTCCCAAAACTCCTCTAAAACCTTCATTCTTCAAGGCTAGGAGCTTGGAGACCAAGGAGCTCGTGGAGAGTATCCAAGGAGGAGAAAATTGTGTCTAATTTGACATAAGAGCATCCACAAGAGATTTCATTGGGAAATCAATCACCAAATAGGTAAAACCTTGTATTTTTTATAGTTGTAGATCCTTCTTCATGCATGACACATTGTAGGAGCACCCACATTGGTTAGGGATGCCCTTGGGGAGGTGAGCAAGGATCTAACCTTTCTTTTTGTGCATTTCACATGGGGTTTTTGTGCCATCATTAGAGAAATCCTAGGAGAGCCCCCAAATGTTTGATGAAATATCTCATAGGCTATTTTGGGCTTTGTTTTCAGTTTTGTTTATATATTTGGATAGGTGATTCATTAATTAGGCATTCTAATTGATTGATTATTGATTTCATATATATATAATATTATATATATATATATATATATATATATATATATATATATATATATATATATATATATTCTTTTTTGTGCATTTCACATAGGTTTTTTGTGCCATCCTTAAAATATGTATATATATATATATATATATATATATATTATATATATATATATATATTCTTTTTTGTGCATTTCACATGGATTTTTTGCCATCCTTAGAGAAATCCTAGGAGAGCCCCCAAATGTTTGATGAAATTTTGGGCTTTGTTTTCAGTTTTGTTTATATATTTGGATAGGTGATTCATTAATTAGGCATTGTAATTGATTGCTTAGTGATTTCCTATATTATATATATATATATATATATATATATATATATAAATAAAATATAAATATATATATATATATATATATATATATTTTTAATATATAAAATATATATATATATATATATATATATTTATATATTAAAAAAAATATATATATATATATATATATATATATATAAAAAAAAATATATATATTATATATAGATATATATTATATATATATATATATATGAGCTACACTATGTGTTATATATATGTTACATATATGTTATATATGATGTGTATGTGTATGTGTATGTTGAGTTTATTATGATTTATTGCTCACTGAGAAGTGAGTTGTGAGCTCAGTATGGGTTTAGGCCTCAGGTCATGACAACAAGCATGCCTTGGCTAGACTTTTGGCTTGGGCTATGATTTGACCATGTGAGAATCCGAGTTTGGCCACTTGGGCACTACCTGCATAGGTAGACAGATTAGAGGTCTGGACAGTAGCAATGGCCTATGGTGGAGTGTATGCATGTTTGGTATTAAAGAGTATTAGGAATTGGTTAGGTTCAGAGATTTAGGAGTGTTAGATTTGAGAGGGGATTGCATTGAGAGTGTGAGCGATGAGGAGGATGTTTAGGACTACACTATGGCAGACCAATGGGGTTGGACTTGGCCATTGGCCATGGCTGTATTGCTTTGAAGCAGCCACAGAGCAGTATAGCAGTAGGGGGACCCTGGCTTGGCTGTATTATAGTGCACAGCAGTGGTACTTCGCTCGATTGTGGTACTTTGCCACTTAAGCCTAAGGCCATAGGCCTTTGGTCTTGAGTATCAGAGAATGTGGAAATGGGCTTCATGAGTCTTGAGTGTATCAGAGATTGGAGTGAGAGGCAGGGTATCGGCCAAGGGTGTTTATCTTGGCTTTTGCTTTTATGCAGGCTTGGTTTAGCTTGGCTAAGCAAGCATGACTTGCTGTGGGTGAGCCCAAGTCAGAAAGGCCAATATTGGCCTGCACTTGGCCATGTTTACTGTAGGCATGGATGGCACTTGGACTGGTTTTAGAAATATCTTGTATAAGTGTGGATCATCCTAGTATCTAATAGATAGGACATGTGAGCTAGTATTTAAGCCACTTACTGGTTTTGGGAATTTGGGGTATCTTAGTCTAGAGTGTATCAGAGTTGTGTGTGTTTAGTGTTGTAAGAGTGTGGTTTTGACTCGTTAACTAAAGGGTAGATCGGTATCCTATGTTATCTAGGTTAGTAATATGATAGTGTTAGTGTAATTGAGATATTGAATGATAGTATCCTGATAGCTTGATTTGGTGTTAGTATCAGTTTGAGATTAGAGGGGGCAACATATGGTAGCATTTTGCATTGATATGCAAGCCACAACAAGCAAGTAGCAAGCAAGCAGCAAGCAAATACAGTAAGCGTATTACAGCAGCATGAGGCAGCAAGGCACTCATTGCATTGGGCCATTGGCCACTTAGTATTAGAGAGTTGTCCATATTGGTCATTGGATTTGGATATGTATTAGCAAGTATCAGAGGTGTGAGTTATGTCCTAGTGAGCTAAGGGTGTGTTAATTTGTTAGATGTTAGTTTCAGGTTTGTGGGGAACATGAGAAATGTGTTTCAGTGTCTCGGAGGTTATGGAATTAGTATATGGTAACATAGGTTAGTGTCCTAAGATTAGTTGGGTTAGTAATTGGATGGTGTTAGAGTTTGAGAGTGAGTGAGTTAGGTGTATCAGTGTTTGCAAAAACAAAAGTTGATCTTTATTTCAACAAACCTTGTAAAGAAGATTACAAGAATTCTGGGAAAGTACAACTATAGGAATCCGATCTGAAGACGATCGCTTTATCCCTTGGATGATGTGAACTTTGAAGACGGTAACCTCTGAAGATTACAGCAGCACTTTGGCAAGAACTCCTGATCTCTAGTGATGATTCTGATCTCTGTATGCATGTGTGATCCCCCCTAGGAAGGACTTGAAACTCTATCTATAGAGTTCTGGAAATAACTACTTTTTAGTTATTCTGGACTGCGCAAGATGGATTGTGCTACATTGGACCGCGCAGACATCAGACTGCGCTGGCTGTTATTTGATCGTGAGCAAACTGTATTGGACACATGGCATTATTTGATTGAAATGTGCATGATCGTGTACAGACGGTTACCACGTAATGAGTCATTGATGGCATGAAGGCCACGTGTACTTTGTCAGTTGTATTGATGGAGTGCGCCACCTGAATTGCGCTGCTTCAGATTACGCTAGGATGGACCGCGCTGGGGTGGACTGCGCTGCAGAGAGTCTGGCAGATTGCGCTGCAGTACAGCTGTCTCGAGCGCTGTGCTGCACGATAAATAAATAGTTTCCTCGTTCTCCGTGCTGTCAGCTTCAAAGATCTATTCTCTGTCAGGTAATGATGACGAGGCCACGTCAGCTGCGCACTTGGATGAGTGCGCAGTTCAGCCTGCGCAATCGAATTTGCGCAATCTGTCTTCTGTGCAGTTCACTTGAAGGATGCATAATTTGATTTTTATGACTTCTTTGATGGGTGCAACTTGATTTTTAGGACCTACAAGACCCCCTTCAAAGTTTTCAAGTTTGAAATAGTCAAAGCTTCGAAATACTTTGAATTTTGATTTAAATCAAGTTGCGCATATGATGACCTGTCTGCGCAATCGGAGGAATTAGCCCCTGTTTATTCGGCAATCTGAGGAGTTTGTTTATTTTGGAAAACTATAAATAGTTCTCAGTTCTCTCTCTTCCATTCTTTACTTGCTTTCAAACTTCGAAAGAGAAAATTCCCGAGCTTTCCTGACTCTTCTTCTTCTTCCGTCGATCTCAATGGCTCCAAAGCTCCGCCGCCGAGAAAGGCAAGGCCCCCGCCGAGTCCTCGACTTGCGTGTCGTGCCCTTCTCGTCATGAAGTTGCTCATCCAGCACTACAAGGTAGTAAACCCGATCGAAAGACCCTTTTTAGGGTTCTTTAACACTGTTGATCCTTCGAACCTGTCTCTTTTTGAGATTGGTTACATGTGCCGCCCTGTTTAGGGTTTCGGTTGCAAAACCCAATAGTCATTTTTATGAAGACTATTTTCTTGCGCAATCGGTTAGAACGCTGGCAAAAGTCAGCGCAGTCTGCTATTTGCGCAAGGCTGTCCAGCGCAAACTGATGCTTTGCGCAAGTTATTCAGCACAATCTGATGGCTTGCGCAAGTGGATGAGTTGGCGCACTGGACAGTTTGCGATAGAAGCTATTGTTGCGCAATCTGATGCTTGCGCAATCTGATGCTTACGTAATCTGATGATTTGCAATCTGATGACAGAATCTTTGATTTTACTTGTACTGAATTCTGTTTTTTTTCTGTTTGATGCAGTTAACATCAGAGAGGACCCAGTATGAAATATTTGCAGGGTCCCTTGCTGAGCCGAATTTAAAAAGATTTGTCCCATGTGCTCTTTCCAATATGCTCTGCCATCCTCCGCCAAGCTATCTTGGTAGCTCAGGACAATGAGACTTTGTTAAGTTTGATGAATGGGCAGCCCCTGCAGTCTGCTGACGCCATTACCCACAAGAAACCCATGTTCTTATTTGGCGAAGCCATTGACAAGAGTTCTCAGCCAAGACCCCGTGTTGAGCAGAGACTCTTCCAAAGAAAGGAGAAACTAGTCCTGTTACCGGACATTGCTAGATGCCTCCCTTAGCCCGCTATGCCCATGCAAGCCATCCCAGGAGGATGGACTGGGATATTACTCCCCTCCAGGCACGGACAGGAAAGATTTGTGTAAGAAAGGACCAAACAACAGAGACATGTTTATAGCTCCTCTGAGCGACATAGCACTTTACTCAGAGGGTTGAAGCCAGGCTGTATCCTCCAGAGAACTCTTCTTTATGCTGCCGGTGAGGACACCAATCTTTGCTAATGAATAGCAAAGGCTGAGGGCAGATACCCGGATCAGGACATCCGGCTGACCGGTCTGGTGAACCCAGAAACAGAAGGTGGAACTGCATAGCCAACTGGATATTGGCTCAGTTCGAAGACAAGCTTAAAGAGATCGAGCTTATCATGCGGTATATGCTACCGTGTATGGATTCCACCCAAACCCTCATCTGTTTTGGCCTTGGCAGAGAGGTATAATTATAGGACAGGGACATTCATGACACCCTGCGGGAAATTGGATTAGCCCTCCATGAGATGAAGTACATCTCATGCCTACCAACGGAGACTTCCCTTATGAGGAGTATGTTCCACAACGACGAGTTAGATAGACTACGTCGGGAAAATACAGAGATGGTGGCTGTCTTCGACGAACTATTGTGCCATTACAACATATGCTCCCTGTACTATAAAGCGGTTCTTCCGGCATATGTTATTCCTCAAAGTGGTTGCCTTATCTTTTTTTAATCATATCATTGAGAAAAAGACTAAGGATCATGACACATGCAACCCGACTTTCTTCCAATCCCTCAGCCACAGTGAAGTAATAAGACTGATGGAAGAAAATAAAGAATGGATATCAAAGTTAATGATGAACATCAATACCCTCCCTCAAGACCGGAGATTTTGTCGAGAGTTTTATAAGAATGGGCTACAGGCCATGTCAAGAGAAGCCCAGCTGGCGGGTTTCCTGACATACTGGCTCCGTCATTCGTCGTACCCGGAGCAAGTACCTGACCGCTTCCACCGCGGCGTACTTTTTGCTGCTGTCCGGTTAGTCTTTGGCTACCGGATGGATTTGCTATCAGCGATGACCTGCAGAGTGAATGCAGGTCTTCGTCTTATGTTGACTCCATGATCAAATGGAAGGGTGAGAAGGGGAACTTCCCTCGACTGGAGTTGCCTTACACCTATTTATTCGGGTGGTTGCTTCTGCACCATCCGTTATTGATGAACCCCGACATGGGAGCAGTCGGCGGTAGCTTTCTGCGGAGATTCTCCCGGGCAAGTGGGTGTACATTAGTCTGAAGGACTGCAGACGTGCCCTGAACCTTGGAAGGGATGAATTTTTACTGCGTGCCCCTCCAGCCGGTTATGAATATCAGACAAAATTGTTGACCTTGGAGGCAACCGTTGGGTCGGGTAGCATTTGACTGGCTAAGACGATCAGGCCGTCCCACTTGGTATATAGATTTGAAGAGGAGTGTTATCTGGAACCATATCTGCCAAGCCGCTTCGCTCGTCAATTTGGTTACGACCAGTTCCATGTAGGCAACACTATAACTTGCCTACAAGGAAAGGGTATCTGATTGATGGTGCCAGAGCATGGGCCTATACAACGCTCGAGACACAAGGACAGTGTTCTCGATGCCAACCAAGAATGATCATGGCCCTAGAATGTTATATACATATTCACTATTTTACACAGCTGAAATACTTTCGCGAGAATTTCAATCTGGTGGATAGCTTCGCGACGGCGACGCGTTTGAAGAAAGGAGCAACTGCTATGCTAGCTCCAGGAAATGATGAACAACATGAACCAGTGATGATCCCTTGGAAGCCTCAAGGGAAGCTAACTTCCAGGAAGTTAATGAACCACTGAGAATTTTTTGAAAGTTGTTAAGTCTCCGGCCAGGGAGAGGAAGAGAAGGATTAATGAGCCTTCCTCTCCGGTTGCAAAGAAACTCCTCTTGGACCCATCAGAGAAAGTCACTACCAGGTCGCAGTCTCGGCAACTGGCCGAGTCGACCCGAGAAGAAGCGACCACACCGACTTCTCTTCCACAGCGGGTTGATGTGGTAAATGTTGAGAGTCCCGAAAGACCTCTTCATCGAAAGAAACTGGCTTTTAGAAAAGAAAGAAGGTGATCCTGTCCTCGGTGGTGGCCAGTGCTGCTGCTGGAATTACTATGTCATCTCCTACTCCTGTCTCTGAGCATAGGCATGAAACTCCTAGTCCAGAACAGAGGGACGAGACTGATCAGAGAGAGGAGGCTGCAGAGCCTAGGGAGGATATTGTAGAGGAGGAGCATGAAGCTCTGCGATCTCCTTCACCAGGGTAGAAACTACTCAGCTTCCTGTTACACCAGGAACAATCCGAAGAGGAGGATCGTTTAATGATTGAAGCATTAAATGATTGCGACTTCGGTCTACAAGATGATGTTGATCATACCGCTGCTACTGCCAGCGAGAAGTACCTGAGGATAGCATGAGCACTGAAGATACATCAATAGAGGTATTGATGATACTTTGAATCAAGAAGAGGACATTGATGTCCATAAATCTCCTGAAGTTGTTGAAGACACACTAGCTCCTGAAAAGGATGTTGAGGTGGATGTGTCTCCTGAAAAGAATATGGGTAGGAAGTAGCGCCGGAGGAAGCTACTACCGCTGATCCCAAAGGTATTAAATGAAATTATTAATCTTCTTTTCATAGATTAACAACTGACATCTCTATTTTTGATCCATATAGAAATCGAATCATCTCCGGTTCCTCCTTGCACTGATATAGTACCGATAACAGCAATAGCCAGTGGCAGCCGACATCTGTCGGGCGGTTCTGAGGCCGGAAGTAGCCAGGCAGTAATGTCTGAGGCTACCTCTGCTAGACTGGAATCTGTACCAACAGATAGGGCAAGTCATGGTAAGATTGCCTTTGATCTTTTGATCCTTTTTAATTAATTGTTAATGACAACAACAATCAATGATAGGTTCATTTGTCCTTGCAGAAGAACAACCGGGAGGAGCAACCAGTTCTACTTTAGCTCCCTTGTTTAAAGAACCCTATTCAAGTGCAAGAACGTCCATCTGTACAGGCACACTGCTTCATCATCAACGGGAGTAGCTGCTACCCCTGGCGCTTTGGCAACTAACCAATTTATTAGTTCTTTCAGCAACCTTTCTTTAATGCATTGGGACCCCTAGTAGATAGGGTACTAGAGAAAGAAGTTGTTGATTTCACTACTGTTAGAAGCCCAACCTCTCATTTGATAAATGCCATCCGAGGTCAAGGAGATGAAGCTCAAGCTGTTTTTCTTGAGCACATACTGGATGAGCTAGAAGCATCGGTTAAGATCTACAAGGATCTTAATCGAGGGGAAGTAAATCCTTAGTACAAGCTGAATTTGAAAGGATGTCTCAAGAAGTTGCCATTGAGAATGCTAATTCCAGACTTTCATAGACACTTATACTGCCAAGGCTTCAGAATATGATTCTCAAATGGAGATAGCCACCTCTGCTGCTGGAGAGAAAGGAGAGAAAGTTACTGAGTTGAAAGCGAAATCTGTTCGTCTTCAAGAGGAGATTGCCCGTCTCCAGGAAGAGTTGAAACTGGTTCAGCATACTCTAGAAGATGAAGTCACACAGCATCAAGCTGCCACTCAGCACTGGACCTTCTGACTCAGAACGAAATGAATATGTCACGACTCATCAGGCTGAAATCTCCCGCCGCTTAGTACCTTACCGACTTTTAATGAAAAGTCTAATGGAGGAAGCTAGGAGACGCGTGATGGACTCCCGTGAGGAGCGACTGAAATCTTTAAAGCAGCAATGGTTAACTTGATGACACCGCTGACCGAATAGAAAGATTTTCTGTATCTTCTTTTTTTTGTAATGTATCTTTGTAATGTCTTTCATCTTTGATCAATAAAAAGACATTTTTTTGTGGCTCTATTATTTATTATAGATATAAATAATAGCGATAGAAAATATATTCAGAGGTACAAGACATGATATATTTCTTGATTTGAAAATAATCATATTCAATTATATCTGCTCAGAGGTAATATGGACGTGGCAAATATAATTTATTGAATATCATTATTTCAATAGACAACTTAATCAAAGATGACAAGTTGCTGATATGAACGAAATGAATGATTCGTCAAAATGTGAACGAAATAAATGAACAAAATGAATCGTCGGATGAATGTAACGAACGGATGAACCGTCAAACGAATTAAATGAACGGATGAACCGTCGGATGAAGAACGGGTGAACCGTCAGATGGATGTAATGAACGGGTGAACCGTCCGATAAATGAATGGGCGAACCGTCAGATGAATGATTATGATGAACGCGAACCGTCGGATAATGTGGAATGAACGGGTAAACCGTCGGATGATAAACGGGTAAACCGTCGGATGAATGTGATGAACGGGTGAACCGTCGGATAAATGAACGGGCGAGCCGTCATATGAATGTAATGAACGGACGAATGAGTGTGATGAACGGACGAACCGTCAAAGGGATATGTCGCTTCATAGTTTTACAACTCTCTGTCTATAAATAGAACAGAAAATTAGATGGGATGGTCACTTTCACTTTTCACCATAAAGATGTCGTCTGGAGATGCATCCAAGAAGGCTGAGATCGCCCCGAAGCTGAAAGCGGGTACTGAGGAACATCCAGTCGAACCGGCTCAACCAAAGCAGATAGCAGCGGGCGAAGGTTCGTCTGCCCCCAAACCGCCAAAGGACATCTTGGACTTCCT
>JANAVB010020623.1:0-44534 GCA_029216955.1 Iris pallida
GTCCTCCGTTCGGAGTTGACCATATTCTCGATATGTTTTGATATTATATAAAATGTTGTTAGAGTAGTAAACCTACAGCATTTCACGCCGTTTTTACGGTGAGGGCTGGGCGTTGTTACGCACACGTGCCCTTATAGCGGGTGCGGGTCGTGACAACCTCCACGTCCTGAAAGCGTTGTCGCGGGCGCTGAGGAGGACGGAGGAGGACTACTTCGAGGTCGCTCTATACTATTCTGTACGCACTTCCTCACTTCTCACCTCCTCACTCTCCCATTGGTTAATGTCATCAATTTCCAATAAGTGTCCCATTAGAAACAGAGCTCCCCACCTAATATATCCACTCCAGAATCAATTCTCCCTCATAAAATTTCCATTTTTATTATATTTTGATTTGGTTTCCAGTTTTGCGAAAAAATCCTCCCTCTCCTCTAGAGAGAGAGGCGATTTTTCAAGGGTTTCGAAGCGAATAGAGGAAATCAGCGGTCAGATCCCAAATCTCCCTAATTCGATTTCTAATTTATTATTTCTCTGCTTCTTCCTCAAAAAATTCTGCTATATTTTTGGGAATTGTTTCGTACATCCGGTCGGAATCTTACGGATCCAGTGGATTTTGGTGCTGTGATTGTTGTTTGGTCTTTCTGGAGGCTAATTTATTCTTTTAATTTTCTATTGGATCCTTAGATTAGGGTTTTGACATCGATGGTTAAATCTAGGGTTGCTGATTTCACATAAATTGCTGCAGGTGTTGGTGGCGTGTATGGACACGCGTCGCACACGCGTCGCACACGCGTCGGACACGAGAAAATAAACTTGGAGCACGCCCGAATCAGTGAGCGCCGGTATTGCTGTGTCCTTTATCGTGTCGTATTTGTGTATGTGCAACTTACCTTAGCTGTGGTCTACTGCTTTTAGTTTCTAGCTTGACATGTTCGCTATTTTATGACGGAGTGGTTAAGATCGGTACTTTTGTCGTCGAGGAATTCTGCTAGAAATGGGATCCTTTGGTTAGGGTTTTCAGTGCTTGTGGTTGTGGATAGATCTATATGAAAACTAGATTTTAGTTTTTGATGGGATCCTTTGGTTTGGGTTTTTGGTGTCAAAGACGAACCTAGTGTTGCTCACATTACTCATCTACCGATGGATTATTTGCCGTAGATGTTTTGGTGTTCGGTTTGCATCATATGTTTTCTGTGTATCATATGTTTCTGGCAGACTCATGGTCATTAATATTTTGAGAAGTTGTTGAGTGCACTTGCACTACTTGTACGCTTGTTATGCATCAAGGCATCACATTTCTATCTAACACTAGCTTGTTCGTGTCCAGGATGTTCACACAGAACTTATACAGTATAAAAGGAAGCAGATGATCAAGCGTGGGATTGTTCATGAAAAACTAAACGTTGATTCAGCAGCTCAAAAACGTAATGGCTCATGCCCTCTCATGCCTGAAGAGGTGAAGCTAATGTGCTTTCTTGCAATGATTAACTTTTGATGCTAATATTAATTTCTTGAACTAAATAAAGCTTGCTCTTATATTTACTGGAGTCATTAACTAAGTTATCTTATGTCTTATAAGTTTAAATTTGTGTAATTTATGTTGTCAATCTGATTGAATCAGCTAGTATAATTTATAAGCAAAGCAGTGTCATATAAGCGTCTGCCTAGGACCTGCCAAGACCCCTTCCTACGTGAATATCCTTTTTGTGTCAGCCTGGTCTATCTATCCCGGGTGGTCCAACCCATTTTGGGTGCTATGCACCGACCTAGACCCTGTCTTAGTTTGCTGGGGCCCCTCTTACGCATTGGTAGGCCCATTGTGACCAATGATCAATCCTCTTGTAATGTGCTTACTCTTTTTTAAGGTGATTGATTGATGAATAACTAATATTGATTCAACTTTTTAGCTGCATTTTTGTATAGTTTAAATTTCTTAAACTGGCCCTTTGATGCTTGATTGGTAGTTGTATTTGTCATTATAATTTGATATTGGATAATGCTCAATTCTGGATAGGCCTCTAGTCATTAGGCCCCATCCTAGCTGCTTAGCGGGCGTCTTTCGCGACATTGAACATAAGTTACATTTAATAAACAATAGCAATCTGTATCTGGGATTCACAAATCAACTTATGGAAAAGGCTACTATTTGAGCATTTTGGACTTTATATTTGTGTCGTCATACAAACAAAACATAGTAGGGAAAAATACAATTGCAGGGACTAATCGGGTTGTTTTCTTCCCTTGGGGATTGCTTGTGGATGTTATTCATGCTTGGCGTTCTCATTCTTGTGTCTTCTGCTTAGTTATATTCAAATTGTTTTTTCACTCTCTAACAGCTGGTCAACTACTTCAGAATTTTGTATATATGTTACTAATTTCTGTTATTACTTAGCTGACTCGATTCAACCATCGTGTATTTGTAACGCGCAGGTGGGTCTTCTCCTTCGTGCAATGGGATATCCTCCAAATACAATAGTATACTTGGCTGGTGCAGATGATGCCAGATATAGCTTAAATAGGAGAGAATATGATAGAAGTCGCATCATCGTGGAATTTGCCAAAGTAACTAAAATACATTCTTATAAGATTGACCATAACTTGCTGCAATTACCGTTTATATACCTGGTGTTTTTTTGATGTCTTCGTTAAACCTAGAATCTTCTTTTAATGTTGGGCCCACGTGGTGGATCAGGAGGTGGTTCACGTGGTGAGTATCTTGGCAGAGGCCCGCCACCTGGTTCTGGCCGTTGTTTCAATTGTGAGATTGATGGTCACTGGGCTAGAGACTGCAAAGATGGGGACTGGAAAAACAAGTGCTATCGCTGTGGGGAAAGAGGTCACATAGAAAGGGACTGCCAGAATAGTCCTAAGAGTCTCAGATGTGCCATTTTTTCTTAATTAATACTTCTACAAAGCTTATTATTGGTAAGCATTTCAGGGTTAGATGTATTATTCAATACCATAGTTAGGTTTATGATTGCTTCTTCTTCTAATCTTTGGGAAACTTGGTCAATCTTTGGGAAGCATTTCAGGCTTATTATTGATGCTTCTTCTTCTAATCTTTGGGAAACTTGGGAATTATTTCTCTGCATCTTGGGTCCTTGGTCTGCATAACTGAGGCTTTTGTTCTGTAACGATCTATGTTGCACGAATACGGATGACATGATACGCTTACAGGACACAAACATTTTCAGATTGGTACAATAAGTAGTTACCTGTGTTGCACCAATACGGACACATGTACAGATGTGGACACCATTTTACCTTTATATTGTGTTTGTTTTGGTAGACGGTGAAGGAAATCAAAACGTCCTCATTCCTTCAGGATACTGTTCTATTTCTTCCCTTTTAAAGGCATTGGCGTCGTTGGAATTGGTTTTTTTCTTGCAAAATCTCTGCAATAGTTTTTTTATGGTTTCTATATAATGTTATGATTGTTCCCATTTTCATGAAAACTCTTTTCTAAGGGATTATTCTGTCAAGCTTGCTCCAGATATGGGACAAATACCTGATCCCTATCATGACCTAGTTTGTTTTACTCCTTTTTCTTGATATTTCATGATTAGATTTGATTTTTAGGTCCGATAATTATATGGACTGATTTGGTTGTCTTCTCTTTTTCTCAGGATTTCACTGGTGTTCCGACTGTCGTTGATCTTTCATGATTATTGGTTATGTGGCCAAGTTTTGATGTGGACAATTTTGGTAGTTGTAAATATATATATATGTATTTGGATATTCTATTTTGAGAATGTAATGAAGATGTTGATATGTACTCTATTTTGAGAAATATAATAAAGATGATGATGTATAATATTAAGTTTTAGAATGTGCAGTATAATGCGTTATAAATATGCTAATTTAAATAGTATAAAGTGTTATAAATGTGCTGCATTGAGCCTATACAGATTATCTATTCATAACGCTTTCAAAATGTCCTGAATTGTGCACTATATATTAACTATTCATAACGCTTTTATAGAAACTATTCATGACAATTTTTTTATAACGCTTTTAAAAAACATTTATAACACCCGTTTACATAACGGTTGCTTTGGAAAAAAAAGCGTCATGGTTCGTCATTAATGACGCTTTTTAGCCGTCATTAAAAGGGTTTTTTGTTGTAGTGATGGAGTCCTATCTTGTCTAGTCTTGCCTAGATCCAGTACATAGCTATCTCAGGACATGCTTGTTTATGCTTTACTTTATCGATAATTGGTTAAAGACTAAGTTCTGTTCAGGTGAAGGGTTACAACCCCGGTACTTGTTTGGTTTACGGGTTGTAACTCGGTTACCGAAATAGTCTGTTAGTCATCTTATCGTTTATCACCTTGTTTTCTCTAACTCATGTCTTTTGTTATCCTTTATGTATCGTGTGCTAATATATTGGTTTTAGTTCTTAAGTGAAGCCTCCCTTGTGGCATTTGCTCTTTCTGGGGTCTGACCCAGCTGGTTTTGTATGGCCAGATTTTGGAGTAGCTCCTGTAATGACCCGCTCCGCCCTAACGGAATACCGATTCAAACGGCAAGTGCAACGACTCAAACGAACCGTCGACCCGAAGAGTTGGCATCGACCTGATGAAGAATCGATGCAAGGCTTACATTGGCCCGTCAAAGATGAATCCAGACTTAGATTTTCAAAGGCACGCTCGGAGTATCGCTCGGCCGATGCGAACATCGCTAAGGTGGGTGGTTCCGATGAACCCGTCTTTGCTTAGCCTAGACACATAACAATACGGACACTATTGCTAGAATCGTTAGGCGATAACACTGCGCATGCTAATAAATGACTCAACGCACCTAGCTAAGGGAATAATCCCATCTTGTATGCTTGTATAGAATATGGAAAAGAACTTGGAAAAAGGTGAAAACTCTTGCACCGTTCTCCACGCTCGTGCTAAGGCACAAGCTTACATGCAAGTTCCTTATACGTTCAACAATGAAACAATGAACGGTTTACAATAATGAAACGAAAGACTATCGACATAGTCGTTCCGAGTAGCGTATAGCAACATTGGAAGACTTCGGGACCGATGGATCGCCAAGACGACTCCCGCATAGGGAGTTGCATAATGTATGAATGAATGAATGAACGAATAAGTGAATGAATGAATCAACGAATGAATGAATGAATATGAGAATGAATGAATATGTGAATGAATCAATAAACGAATGAACAAGTGAAAGAAAGAATGAATAAGATAAGAAAGAAAGGAATGGTTAGCGACAGGTATGACGGGGACGTACATCGGGGCTCGCTACCCGTGTTGCACGGACGCCGCCGCCAACCTGGTCGATAACGCATTATGGCTAAGGGTTAGCCTATGACTCAGAGACAGCCGTTAAGTTAAAATGGCAAGTCAATATGAAATGGTCGTGGACAATCCCATCGTATACGGGAGGTAGGAAGAATAAGGGATTCCGGGGCACGATCAAGGGAAGGATCGTGGCCGGCCTAGGCGAAATCATGGCTTACGGGCTGTTTGGGTGGGGGCTCGGACATTCAAAGAGACGAAATGCCGGGTATTTCAAAAGACTACCAAGGTGTACCAGCCATCACGCTATGATAGGTGAGAATGCCAAAGGGGTAGTTCAAAAGACTATCAAGGTGCACCAGCATGCTATGATAAGTAAGAATACCAAAGGGGTACTTGAAAAGACTATCAAGGTATACCAGCATGCTATGATAGGTGAGAATACCAAAGAGAATATGTCTAAATTGGCTTGTGATGCCAGCGACCGGTGCATATAGATTAGGTGGGCTTTGCTGGTGGCAATCCACGTGCAAGTCTTTGCATTGAAACAAAGTAATCTAAGTTAACTGAATAAAGTGCCTTCTGAACAGGCTTGAATATAACACACCAAATGATCGAGAGTACTTCGTGCAAATGAGTTAGAAAACACGCCTACGAGGCACTAGGACCTGAGACAGGGACATATCCTTGGCATTGAAAGTTTACATGAATTGTTGACTAACTTGGTTTACTGTAGACAGGGAAGGCCATACGGTAAGTATGGGTAAGTCGTGCATGTATTTCTATGCAAACACTTAGATTCGGCAACACGAGGTAGGTTATGAAATATGCCATGAAACTGATCCTAAGGCAAGATTAGAAAGACAATGAATGATAGACGATGCACAAAAGTAAATAGAACGTGCTTGGTAATGATAGCATTGTGGACGAGCTACCCTCCCCACCAGTACATAACAATGTACTAATAACCCTACAGTTTGCTTGCAGGATGCAGAAGACGTCGTCGGGTATGGAGTTCCACTCGAACGTGCTAAGGCGCAGAGCTAACTCTGGAGCCTTGGAGCGTTGCAAGGAGCTGAAGCAACTTATACAGGACATAATGTATCGGAACATCGCCATGAATCACTCTATGTTGTAAGCCACTTGGTACGCCTTTTATTTTTCAGAGAGAGAGAGAGCTTGAGAGACTTGTAAACTCGGCCTAGCGCCGCTTGTAAACTTCTTGAAAATCAATAAAGAATTTGAGTTCGCTTCAACTTGTGTTCATTTACTTTCCGCTGCAAATGGGGACACTCTGTGCGACTCTGTAGCCTAAGTCAAATCGGCCGTTTCTGGGATTAGCCTTGCACGGGTGTAACCTAGGCCTGTGCGGTATTATGCCTTAGCGAGGACGATCGCTCCTGCGGGAGCGGGGCTTGACAGATTGGTATCAGAGCACGGCCTTACGTCCTTGGACTTTATTTCAATTCTCTCAGTTTTGAAAGCTCGTTTTAGAAATAAAAGAAGTTTACACTCTCTCTCGTTGTGCCTTGGGATATTCCATACAATAAGTCTAATATTTTCAAAAGCTCGTACGAGTACTCGGTTGAACAGGATCGATAGGTGAAGTCCTTTGTGCCAAACCGCGACGAACTTGAGTTGGAAGGAACAAATGCTAATAAAGTTAGCAAACGCAGTGCGTGCTTGAATAAGCTTACGCTAACAATAGCAAACGAGTACACGAGACCGAAGTATAGTTCGAACGGGATGGTTACGCACGCAGCCTTTCGGCAAAGTTGTGCCGAGTATCGCGCACCTAAACCTTCTGGTGCAAACGAGTTGCGAGCGAGATTGATTATCGCTCAGACAAGAATAAGTGATACTTAGAACGTATGTTGAGAAGAGACGCTACTTGAATAACGCTAGAACGAACGCGGAAAAATGGTTCTTAGACTTTGAGGAACGGGTATGGACGTTATAGAAATTGTTCGAACGAGTGGTGTATGTGATAGGTTCGGAGAAGAATAAGAGTGAGTGTCGACGACTAGTCGAGTGGCTCGAACCCTGAGTGGTGTATGGATGTTATAGAAATTGTTCGAATGAGACTAAAAGATTTACGGATAGAACGAGTATGTCGGCAAGCGATGATATCGCACAAAGCCTTAGAACGAGTAATGCTTAGTTGGTTGCGACTTCGAGAGTCTCAAACGAGATATTGTTCGGACGAATTGTGAATGTGTAGTGCAAGTACAAAACAAGTTGAATGAAGATTCGAAGCGATAAAATAAATGGAGGTCTTGGTCGAGGAAACGTAGTGGATCGTGTATGTGATTTTGAATTTAGTCGAATGGATTGAAACTTAAGTTAAGGCGAAATACTCAGACGAAACCGAAGTTAGCACGATTGGAAGATAGCGTACATGAAAAACGTTGGTTTGAAGATCCGAGAATGACTAAGGATTGGAATAGATATTGCTCGATGACGAGTTAGCACGAGACAATGTCAATTGAGGAATTAAGTTGCACGACTCGAAATTTGTTGCAAAAGGAAGATCGTCAGGTTATGTACATCGTCGATAGTATTGAGGCGTATCAAAGATCGATGTATGATAACTCGGGGTACTCCGATTCGATGAATGATGATCGTGTTAGAAGTTATTATTTCAGAGGATGCTATGTTGGAGAATTTGGATAGAAATGAATGTTTGGAATGAAGAAGAAAAGTGACTTGATTGTTCGGTGATAACCACAACGACAACGATCTTGTCTTGTGCGAGTGCAACTCCAGCCTCGCACATACGTCATGTCGGATTTGGGACGATCGTTCCGAGTGAGCGTTGGCATGGTGATTCATGTCCAGCGGGAATGATCGAACTTGAAATACCTTGACATGGCAATTTTGATTGCTACGACTTGTGGTTTGAAGCAAAGGCAAATTTGAGGATTGATCGGGCTTATGATGGATGACTAAGTAAAGTTGAGGATTGCGTAGACCCAATTTGCGTATCGAAAATGAGTAGGTCTAGACTCAACGCAAGAGTTACGTCCCGATGAGGACGATTATTCCGCGGGAACGTTGACATGGTGATTCATGTTCGCCATGGATAATCAGACTTGCGTGAGATCGGGGCACGATATATTGCAAGACTAGACGACCTTGTGATCGACTACGTGAATTGGATAGGATGGATAGGTGGATAGTATCAAACATACTTGAAGAGATAGACTACAAAAATTGTTATTATGGACATACGATATTAACATGTCGAGGATTCGGTTGAGGACAACCTATCGTAGGATGACTTTCCTAAACGAGCTCAGACTTGGAGCGGAGAATGTCTCGATGTGAATAGGGTGAACGCTGCTTGATGTTTAGAAATTTGAGCGAAACGAACTTGGGTAGAAACTCTCGTACAAACAAACAAATGGTTTGACCATAGGATTTGGAGAGAGCGTCGTACAATGACTTTGCCCAATGAACAGAGAACTTGACTTGTACCTATGACCTTGTGAGCTGACCTAGCGGATAGGCGGACGACCCTATGTCGAGTGGTTGAACCTGTGTGATTGACATTACAGTATCGCCTGGACGGACGATAGACTTGGGGCAACAAGACTTCGGGTAGGACGACGAACTGGGAGTGTACGTGAACGACAACGAGATTGGCTCCAAACGAAGTGAATGATAGGAATGGATGATGCGCAAGTAAAGTTAGGATAATGAATTGAATCATTGATAGGAAGATATACTCGACGATCGTGCAACACTTGGTATTGAATTGGACGGGAATTACTTAGACTTGGTCGACTCCGCTAAGAAAAAATCGTATTGATTCCATAGACAAGAATGCTTGAGAAATAAATCGGATTATTTTGAGGACCGAGATAGACAATAGTGAGACACACATGAGTTCGATTTTAATCGAAGTAAAAGTAAAATGATCGGCAAATCGAAACTATCACGAGTAGCTTGTCCGACTTCACTAATCGCTAAGCTTGGTTGAAATGTACGTATTCGGGGGACACCTTGAATATATGCACGATCCAAACTCAGCGATATGATGAACTCGAATACAGCTGCAAGTGGGTATTGAGATGCGCATAAACGAAAGTGAGTTAGCCTTAGCCTACGACCCTTGCATTTGATGAATTACAACATGCCTCATGTGACCATTACAGCCCCACAATAGGGCACAACAGCAACCAAGTCGAAGAAACACGATAATTGAATAAGTACCATCAACTATAAAGTGAATGAAAAGCCATTCAGTAAAATCGACCAAACGTATGCGACACGGAACTTGGAAATGTATCGAGTGTAGTTCGGTGCCATCGAACGATAAAGCCATTCGATAGGAATTATCTAAGATACGTACATGACATGAGTTCAGGAACGGTAGGATGACCTGCACTCAGGAAGTCTCGAGGACGAGACTTGTTTTGAGTGGTGTATTATGTAATGACCCGCTCTGCCCTAGCGGAACGCCGATTCAAACGGTAAGTGCAACGACTCAAACGAGCCGTCGACTCGAAGAGTTGGCGTCAACCTGATGAAGAATCGATGCAAGGCTTACATTGGCCCGTCAAAGATGAATCCAGACTTAGACTTTCAAAGATGCGCTCGGAGTATCGCTCAACCGATGCGAACATCGCTAAGGTGGGTGGCTCCGATGAACCCATCTTTGCTTAGCCTAGACACATAACAATACGGACACTAGTGATAGAATCGCTAGGCGATAACACTTCGCATGCTAATAAATGACTCAACGCACCTAGCTAAGGGAATAATCCCATCTTGTATGCTTGTATAGAATATAGAAAAGAACTTGGAAAAAGGTGAGAACTCTCGCACCGTACTCCACGCTCGTGCTAAGGCACAAGCTTACATTCAAGTTCCTTATGCATTCAACAATAAAACAATGAACGATTTACAACAATAAAACGAAAGACTATCGACATAGTCGTTCCGAGTAGCGTATAGCAAAGCGTATAGCAACATTAGAAGACTTCTGGACCGATGGGTTGCCAAGGCGACTCTCGTACAGGGAGTTGCATAATGTATAAATGAATGAATGAACGAATAAGTGAATGAATGAATCAACGAATGAATGAATGAATGAATGAATATGAGAATGAATGAATATGTGAATGAATCAATGAACGAATGAATAAGTGAAAGAAAGAATGAATAAGATAAGAAAGAAAGGAATGGTTAGCGACAGGTATGACGGAAACGTGCATCGGAGCTCGCTACCCGTGCTGTACGGACGCCGCCGCCAACCTGGTCGAAAACGCATTACGGCTAAGGGTTAGCCTATGGCTCAGAGACAGCCGTTAAGTTAAAATGATAAGTCAATACAAAATGGTCATGGACAATCCCATCGTATACGGAAGGTAGGAAGAATAAGGGATTCCGTGGCACGATCTAGGGGAGGATCGTGGTCGGCCTAGGCGGAATCATGGCTTACGGGCTATTTGGGTGGGGGCTCGGACACTCAAAGAGACGTAAGACCGGATATTTCAAAAGTCTATCAAGGTGTACCAGCACGCTATGATAGGTGAGAATACCAAAAGGGTACTTCAAAAGACTATCAAGGTGCACCAGCACGCTATGATAGGTGAGAATACCAAAGAGAATATGTCTAAATTGGCTTGTGATGCCAGCGACCGCTGCATATAGATTATGTGGGCTTTGCTGGTGGCAATCCACGTGCAAGTCCTTGCATCGAAACAAAGTAATCTAAGTTAACTGAATGAAGCGCCTTCTGAACAAGCTTGAATATAACACACCAAATGATCGAGAGTACTTCGTGCAAATGAGTTAGAAAATACGCCTAAGATGTGCTAGGACCTGAGGCAGGGACACGTACTTGACATTGAAAGTTTATATGAATTGTTGACTAACTTGGTTTGCTGTGGACAGGGAAGGCCGGACGGTAAGTATGGGTAAGTCGTGCATGTATTTCCATGCAAACACTTGGATTCGGCAACACGAGATAGGTTATAAAATATGCCATGAAACTGATCCTAAGACAAGATTAGAAAGACAATAAATGATAGACGGTGCACAAAAGTAAATAGAACGTGCTTGGTAATGATAGCATTGTGGGCGAGCTAGCCTCCCCACCAGTCCATAATAATATAGTGATAACCCCACAGTTTGCTTGCAGAATGCAGGAGACGTCGTCGGGTGCGGAGCTCCCCTCGAACGTGCTAAGGCGCAGAGCTAACTCTGGAGCCCTGGAGCGTTGCAAGGAGCTGAAGCATCCTATACAGGATATAATGTATCGAAACATCGCCATGAATCATTCCATGTTGTAAGCCGCTTGGCACACCTTTTATGTTTCAGAGAGAGAGAGAGAGCTTGAGAGACTTGTAAACTCGACCTAGCGTCGCTTGTAAACTTCTTAAAAATCAATAAAGAGTTTGAATTCGCTTTAACTTGCGTTCATTTACTTTCCGCTACAAATGGGGACACTCTGTGCGACTCTGTGGCCTAGCTCAAATCGGTCGTTTCTGGGATTTGCCTTGTACGGGCGCAACCTAGGCCCATGCGACATCACGCCTTAGCGAGGACGATCGCTCCTGCGGGAGTGGGCCATGACAGCTCCCGAGGATCTCCCTGCCTTTCAGCCAGATGGTGACCACTAGGCGCAACCCTGGCAACGAGTGTGTTCTTATTTTGCTCTCCCACTCCCTTGTAAAAAAAAAATTCTTTTGAGGCATTTAGCCGTCGAACATGTGTTAGCTCGTTTGCAACTTTACTTCATGTCTGCCTATGGGCTGTAATATGATTAACAAATCCTAGGGTTGATCATGCATGACTAAAACTCTTGCTAGTCTTCATATTTTGTATGACTAGCTTCATGATCATCTTAATATATAATGTTTGGGATGCCTTACTTTATATATCTGATGATCTAACATCTTGTAACATTTACTTACTTGCTTGAGATTGAGACACTAGGCTTGTTCATGACCATAAGAGACTGATGGCTTGTAGTAAACCCTCATGCATCTAGACAGCCGTGATCGTATTGCGAGGTGGGATTCACTTCAATGTACGTAGCTGGCTGTGTCTGTCCCCCGCTCTCCAATATTCTGGTTCTGGGGTGTGACACCTTCTGGCATCTGTATCAGTGGGCATGTAGCTATACGATGGTCTGAATCTCCATACCTCAAGCACTGTCCATTTTCGACCGACACACTTCCCGAGTGTGCCCTTCCTTACCACAATAAGTGCAACCCACTGTTGCCTCATGACGTTACTGGTGCCTCGGTTGCTGCTGTCGAACTGGTGCTGTCACAACTGTTGTGACCAGGGCTGCATCACGAATACGGACGCCAGGCGCTGGTGCTGACGTCCGAGGTACTGTTTTTCCTCCTTCCGTACTCTGCGTATGAAACCTCTTCTGGCCTCCAGTCCTTGCTGATAACCTTTGAATAGTAAGCTCCTGCCTCCGAGCCGCCATCAATACTGCATCGAATGTCTGGTAGTCGTACCCCTCGACCAGCTGTATAATCTCTAAGTGAAGTTCCTGCTGGAACCTCATAGCCTTCTCTGGATCTGTCGCCACCATCGTCTGAGCAAACCTACTTAACCTGCAGAACCCTACTGCATAACCATCCACCGTCCTACCAGCCTGCTTGAGGCTGATAAATTTCTGCTGAAGCTCAAACCGAGCTACCACGCCAAAGTACTTGGCCTTGAATCTAGTACTAAAGTTATCCCAAGGAATAGGACGCCTCATTCCAACCTCTTTCGACGCCCACCAGTCGCGGGCGAGATCCTGAAGTAACAGTCTGACTTGGTCAACCTTCTCTTCTGCTGGAACCTTTGATACGGTCAATATGGCCTCAATATCCTAAAGCTAAGCATCCGCCGTGATGGCATCCTCCGTTCCGTCAAAGTATCTCGAGTTTAGTCGATAAAACCTCCCTGACGCTCCTAAATCATTCCTGATACTTCTCTCAAGGGCTAATTATAACTCCTGATTCAGTAGCACATTCTGTTCTTGCTGCTGGGTCTATTGTTGTTGTTGGACTACCGTCTGGTGTTGTTGGGTCTCCAATAACCCTCTGATAAGATGTAATAGTACCGGTGCGTCTAGTGCTACTGGTACTACCGACATCACTACAGGTACGGGGGCCTCTGCCCTCTGCGGCTCAACTGGCTCATGTTCGGTAATATTTTCGATATGAATCTGTCTAGGTAGAGGGGCTACCCCTTACTGATCTCCAACTGGTCCCTGCTCTACTGGATTCTCTCCCATGCCGGCTCCTCAAATAGCCGAAAATGATGTGCCCCTAAAGGAAAGGATACAAGGTATCAAAAGACAGGACGAGAAGGAATCGAAGATGATAATCAAGTTAGCAATCAAGGTGGGAGAAAGAAAAAAATGAATCAGGAGATCAAGGGAAACATATTTTGATTGAGACTCCTATAATCGTAATATCCCACAAGTCTAAAAAAATGAGACCTGTATGGGCCACCAATAAAACCTTGTCACGCTCTAGTACCGGAATACTGAGACGGACTAGGCCAGCTACTCCATATGAGGTATATAAACGTCATACGGCGATCGTGGCTGTCAAGAGAGAAGGGGGTGCATGCTATAATCAAGTCTCCTATGGCCTCACAGAGTATCTATGTCTTAATCAATCAAATCAAGAAGCAGTAAATAATGATCAATTAAGACAAAGTAGTAAGGCGTCCCCGACGCTTCATCAAAATGATTCATGTGCCTAGCTATACAAAATGATAAGCTAGTACCGAGAGTCAATAGTACATAACTATAGTCAGTTGCAGTCTGATTTAATTATAATTATGTGAGGAACTAAATGTCCAGAACTGCCAGCTAAATAGGTGTCGGTGGCTAAATGCCACGTACAAAATATAAGTTATCGGAGCCTTGAAGAAAAAATCCACTCATGGTCCCTGGCGTCCATACTCCGGGTGTGCACCATTGTTCGGGTAGAAGACTGGATCCTTTGGCGCTGCTACGATATCTGGCCAAACAAAACCAGCGAGGTCAGGCCCCGAATAGCAAGTACCACAAAGGAAAACAAAAGAGTGAGATAAAATCCAAGCGTAATAATAATACTTGATTCAAGCGTTATAGGCTTATACCATATCATCGAGACAATACGACACCCTTACAACCAAACAAGGACAAACGGTGCCAATATCGTACCGAGATAAGATATATCCTATAACCATGGGCAGGTGAAGGGCTTCTGATCGCGACTTCGGTCCATAGCCTATCGCAGCACAATAGCCCAACCCAACAACCAAACAAGGATATGGGTTGGACCACGCACCACGATAGTCCATGTTCCTCAGTTGCTAACAGAAGAAAATATATCACAAACAAGTCGACTTACAAGCGGCCAATCGATCCTACGGCTTTCTATAATTTGTCTGGATTATCCCAGTAATGCAAATTATAGGATTTCTCAGATCGTGTCAACCCAGCAGGGCTAGCCAAACCATTATATATATATATATATATATATATATATATATATATATATATATATATATATATATATATATATATATATATATACACGTAGCACTTTGATCATGCAACGGTCTCCCGTAAGGCCACCGTACTAAAACATATAACACATAGCACGTAGGAGTCGGATATAGTCATCCACTATAGGCGGATGAAACTGTATCCGTGGCGGCCAACCTGACACTTCAGGACTGGACCTGGGATGGCTAGTATGGCACAATCTCGGGATTCTGTTCCCTTCCAATGCTTCTACCGATTTAAGTTGTTATATCCCTATTTTGATAATAGGTATATGATCGTATTTGGGTTATTTTCAAATTTCGTATTTATCTAAAATTTTATTAATTTTTTCGGACTTGTGCTGCTTACTTGTTTAGGCCTGACATTTGATTATTACTTCTATTAAACTGTTATTAATATTATTTTATTATTATTATTGGGGTTAATATGATATGCTTTTATTAAATTATTTCTATTATTATTAATGTCATCATCCTTATTGTTATTATTATTAGTATTATTAATCCTAATATCTACCCCCCTCCCTCTAACCTAACCCTCTTTCTCTCCCCTCTCACTTACTCGGCCGCTTCCCTCCTCCCAAATTCCATCTCCCCCTCTCTCACTTTCGTCGCCCCCGGCCAGCCCCTCCGGCCACCACCGCCACCATCACTCACCAGGACCGCCACCGCCATCAGTCACCACCACCACTGCCCCCTTTCTCCTCAAGCCCCCTGAGCGCCGCCAGCGCCATCGTCTCCGCCGCCACCCGCCACCGCCCTCATCATCATCGTCCTCCTTCCACCGCCATCCTCGTCGCCCCCGGCCGCCCTCAGCGTCGTGCCGCCGTCTCCACCACTTCCCGCCGCCACCACTTCCATTTCTCTCTCTCTCGCTGTTTCTAGCGCCCGCCACTACCGCGGCCGCCCTCGTCTCGGCCACCGCCGACACTTTCATCCGTCGTCGCCTCCTCCTTTCTCTCTTTTCTCCGCTGAGCGCAGCACTGCTGCTGCTGCCGTTCGACTCCTCCATCGGAAGCCGTCGCGACCTGGCAGGACTCCCGATGAGCTCACCCTCTCCCTGTCTTCTCCACCAACGGCGACCAGCCCCGCGTGGCCGAGCTTCTCCGGTGAGCTCCTCCGATCCCTCTCTCCTCCTCGGGTTGTGAGCTCCTCGGGGAGTGAGCCCCCTTGTTCTGCGTACCTAGGGCAGCGTGCTGTCTCGTGTAGTTTGCCTGTCTCGAGCAGCGCACCCTCGTCTGGTGCGCCTCTCATTCTTTGTGCCGTCATGGGACAAGTGCACATCGGTGTGCGTGTTTCCTCAATTTTTGTGCGACCTTGATCCATGTGCTGCCTCGGACAACGGGTCGCCTCGAGCCCCATGCTGTCTCGAGCAACGTGCCATCTCGGTTTGCGCATCGCCTCATTTATGTGTCTCGGCCTTTATGCCCATCTCGGTTTTCGTGCCGCTCCGATTCACATACCTGTACCGGTTTGCGTACCGCCTTGGTTTGAGTATCATATTGGGCTCCGCACGGCATCGATTTGCGTGCATACGTCGTCTTATATGTCGCATTGATTTGCGTGCTTCCTTGAATCTCACTCCGTCTCGATTTGCGTATATGCCTCGATTTGCGTGTCGCAATGATTCGTATGCCATCTCGATATTCGTGATTCCTCGATCCTACGAGCACGTCTCGATTTACGTGCATGTCTCGGTTTGCGTGCCCGTATCGGTCTACGTGCACGTCCCGTTCCTGTTCGCCTCGATATTCGTACCATCTTGATTCTCGTACACGTCTTGGTTTACGTGCCAGTATCAATCTACTTGCGCGTCTCGATTTACGTGCATGTTGTCTCATGTTCATTTCGAGCTTCGAGTCATCTCGATTCTCGTACGTGTCTCGATATACGTGCACGTCTCTGTATGTGTGTCTATGTCGATCCGCGTGCCTCGATTTCTGTACCAGATTCTTGTACTACTTACGGGACCCACACGGTATAGCCTCCTGCATTCTTTATGAGTTCTCGTTATTATTTTATTATTTAATTCTAATGATTGTTTATTGTGTGTTCCGAGGACCTCGATTGGCGTACAAGCTCAGATCATGATTGCCGAAGACTTGCTTACCTAGTCGAGCCCTCTAGGCAAGTATCCCTTGCTCATCGACGGCTCTTGCCCTCTCTCCTGGATTTTATTGTATTTTAATTAATTGTAATTGTAAATGTATAACCATCAGTAGTGTAGCTATTAGTAGAACTGTCATGATGATAACCTTGGATAGCTCAGTTCGATACCGGTTTACGACCGTATCGGATAACTCGGACGGGTCATCCACACCTCCGAGGACACGAGCACGACTCACATGTATGGATTGTCCCCATATACCCCATGTCCGACTCGCGGTCGGGTAACGACTTTGGCTAACTGTTTCTATGGCTTTGTTTGTGGCTTGGATATGACTGTGGGTCTTGGTGCGCACTGCATGGCGATTCTTGCTGCATGTGTTGGTTTGGTGCCCAGTACGCATCGTAGTGCTGCTGGAGACCGAGACTTAGTGTTCTTGGCTAGGATTGGTGCCCAGTACGCATCGTAGTGCTACTGGAGGCCGAGACTTAGTGTTCTCGAATTGTGATTCTGCGATGGATTGTGCCGAGTGGATTAGCCCCAATTTGCAGGGAGCTCCCGTTCAGAAATACAGAGAAGACTCTACCGAATTTTTCTAGAATTCCCGGTCAGGAATTTGGTTCGAAGGGTAGGGCAGAACCGTTCCTTTGGTTTGCTGAACCAGCCTCCTGCCAGTTTATCGTAGTATAGTATACTTGATCCCAGTACCTGCTAGGTAGACTCATGGCTAGATTAGTCGCCTAGCTCTTGACCTATCTTGTCCGTCGGATAGTGTAAGGAGTACGGTTCTACTCGGAAGACGGTCTGCAACCCTGGTCCTTGTTTGGTTTAAGGGTTGTGGATCTGCTCCAGAGTGGTTCTTGCAATCCTTATCATTTTTCGGCGGTATTAATTATTAAGCTCTTGTACCCTGACCATTCATTTTAGGAGTTATCCTAGTATAGCCAGATAGGCTGACAGTTATCTTATGTATTGGAATTGTGACCAAGGGTATATTTAGATTACGTACCATTGGAGGATTGATCTGGAATAATGTATTTGTAGACTCATTGGATTCCTGGAGTTTGATTATTGTGCGAATGTTTTGCGGAATGAGAAAGATACCGAGGATATCGATATATGATTTTTACTCGACTTCCCAAGCGCCCAAAACCTGGTACCTTTGCTATATCCCGGTAGTTGGAAGACTTAGTTGCTGATAGCCTGTGATCATTGACTTGAAGGATTCTTGGGAGCCAGAGGGCTTAGCATTGTCTATAGTGATTAGCCTAGTACCTAGTGATCGTATTTTCCTGATGTAATATTTATTCCATCGGGGATGGGAAGACTATTGATAGATTGATCCGGTGGGTAGACCGACTTGATGATTAGAGCTGTAGACCCCCATGTGTACTTGAGATGCTATTATAGTAGAGATTCCGACCATGTACTTGACCTGATACCCCTGCCACGAGGTGGACAAAGGATTTAATACGATTGACCGATTGACCATGTTCCTGACTTGATTGCTTGTACCGTGCTGGTATCACTCTATGTGTGCACTGAGGTGCTATCCTACGTGTGCACTGAGGTGCTATTCTATACGTGCACTGAGGTGCTACATGATTCTATGTGTTATATGGCAGTGCATTCATCTTCCAGCACGGACATGGTAGTTGGTCTGTAGTTTTAGCGTGGTTAGGACTGATTGACTGCTTGCAGCATTACACTAAGAATGAATCCAGATTTGAGACTTTCAGTGTCGAGGTGGATTCGTACTTAGTATACCCGTACTGAGGTATGACATCTAGGAGGATGAGCATGTGACCATGACATGTGATTCCAGATAAATGTAGGGTTAATCTAGGCAACTAAAGATGGTAGAATCATTAGAAGGGAGCAGAATCTCAAGATCGTGCATGCCATCCGCCACATGTGTTATGATTACCTGTCTAGCGCAAGGCTGACCGCCTCGGATATTGTTATCGTCCGCAATAGCGGATGGCAGTATCCGACAACTATATGTACTACGTGTTATTTGATTGATTTGTTTCGTACGGTTTCCTTTGAGGGACCGGTGCTTATCCATATGCTATGCGTTATTATTTGGCCTCGTTAGCCCTGCTAGACAAGGCACGATATGAGGATTCTTATATTGTATTATTGGGATAACCCAACCTCCACATAGATAGCCGTAGACATTTAAGTGGCCGCTTATTCACCTAAATTGTATAGCTTGTTGCTTGCTATGCTGGCTGGCACGTAACGCTGTCCCGGTACGATAATTCATTCCCTTGTTCTTGTTTGATGTAGGGGGTAGATTACTATTCCAGTGACAGATTACGGGTTCCAGTTAGCGAGGTAAGCATTAGTGGATGTTAGGATGACTGTGATGATTGTTGGTTACTTACGTATTAGGAGTTGGATTGTTGCCTTATATTCTGTAATCGTACGTTGGTACCGCACGATCCTTTACCCTCATTACTGATGTTCATACATGTTATTCATGTCATATATTATATCATGCTGGTTTTCTTCGCCCGTCCTTGAGACTTCCTTTCCGGTACTTGCTGCGGTTGGCCTGACCAACCCTGAATTGTTCCCAGATTACCAGTGATCGATTATATGGATCTTCCAGACTTGACTTGGAGGACGTGCTTTAGTTCCTAACCATGAGGGAACTGTGTGGGAAGGTATTCTTATCTCCATTATTTCTTATTGTAGACTCTCTGATTATCATATGAGTATTTCCTGCTTTTCATATGATTATTCTTCTGCTGTTATTTCTTCGATTATTGTTTGTGGACATGAGATCAGATTTAGGCCATAGACTGCTTGCATGCTAGGATACCCAACAAGAATGACAGCCACGATCGTTGTATAACGTCTTTATACCTTATACGGTGTAGCTGGCCTACGTCCGTCCCCGTATTCTTGTACTGGGGCGTGACAAGGTTTTATTGGTGGCCCATGCAGGTCTCGTTTTGAGATATTGTTGGGTATCACATGATTATTGATCTCAGTCCACTGTTCCTTGGTATTCCTACTTGTTACACTTGCCCTTTGCGCCCTTGATCTTGCAAACTGGTCCTTATATCTACCTGAACCTATCTTGCTTGGCCATGTCTTATTCGTGTTATCTACCTCTGATCCTTGTTTGATAGATATGATCCTATAGTTGGTCATGTCTGTCAACCCCTGTTTTTCAAAATTTGTTTTAATTAGTGTTAATTAGTTGCTAATGACCTATTTAGCTTTAAAATAATTTATTATAATTTTTAGGAATTTTTCTAGAATTTTTATTAAATTTTTAAATGAATTTTATAGCTTAAAATATCAATCTGCAATTGTAGAATTATTTTAATATCAATATACAAATTGTTGAATTGTTATAATAACAGTTTTCAATTTAATGATTTGTTTTAAATTGCGGGTTGCAAATTATATTTTGCAACTAATAGGCGTAGGGCTAATTTACAAAATTCTAAACTCTGGGGGGTTTTCTGCTAAACCTAACCCTAACCCTAACCCGACCACCGCCTTTGCGCTGTCGTCATCTCCGCCTAACCCGGCCTAAACCCTAACCCTAATCCCTAATTTTTCGGCCAAAATTCGACTTTTCCACCGCCTTTCGACCCTATAAAACTACCCCGACCAAAACCCTAGCCTAGGACACTACTCCGACCGCCCCAGCACCAGCCCTGTCCCCTTTATTCTCCGACCAACCACGCCGGAGATCGCCCCTTGCCAGCCCAACGCCTACGGCCCACTTCGACCGCCCTAACCACCGCCATCTTGTTCGCCTCGCCAAGAGAAACGCAGCACCACCCGAGCGCCGTATCGACGACGCCCCAGCCGCCGTCCAGTGCCCCTGACTTCCATCCCCGACGTCGGACACGTGAGTAGCAACTTCAAACCGTGTCGTACGTGTCTCGTACACACATATATGACTCGCCAGGACACGTGCGACGTGATGGTGAGTCTGGACACGTAAAATTCGACCCGTACGTGTCGTGCATAGTGTGGACACGGGACTCGTGTGTCTTTAACAGTCAGGACACAGAGACAAGGGTTAACGGGTTTAGATTCGTGTTATCGGGTTCAAACCCATTAACCTAAAAACCTAAATAAAACTAACCCGAACCTAACCCCTAACAGATGACTCGGGCTGACCCCCTGGCCAGCCCGACCAAGCCCAAGAACCCGACCCCTCTGGGCCGAGTTCGAACCCCCCCCCCCCCCGTTTGTTTTATTTTTATTTTGTTTTGTTTTTATTAGTTATTATTATATGTATTTTTTTTAGTTATTATTATATGTATATATGTATATATATGTATATGTATTTCTGTATATATATTATATATATATATATACTGTTATATGTGTATATATACAGTAATTGTCTATATGTATATATTTTATAATTAGTATTTTACTATATATATAGGTATATGTATATATATGTATATATATGAACTTCCTGGTGCAAGGCGTCGCCTCGACGATCTTGGGATGCAAGCAGTTCTCTGATAAGCCCCACCAAAGGTCCCTCATCCTGTCTAGCTGGTTGAACGGGCGGAGCTGCCTGAACTGGAGGTTCCGGGCCTCCGGAAGGCATAACTCGAGAGGCTACTCCAGAGTGCTGAGCTTGATCTTCCTGGCGCTGGAGTGCTTGTCGAGCTTCCTCTGGCTGGTTGGCAGGTCCGGGAGTAATGCCGCTGAAGAAGATGACATAGGGAACAATAAGGAAAGGACCATGACAGATCAATTATACAAGCAATATGATCAGGTCAAGAATCTCAGGGATTTGAAGATACGAGCAGAGATCAAGGGCGAATATTGATTGAGACATCTATTTGGTAAACCCTCACATTTCTTGAATGCCAAGACCTACATGGGCCACCACTTAAACCGTGTCACGCCCCAGAACCAGAATACTGGAGAGCGGGGGCAGACACAGCCAGCTACGTATATTGAAATAGAATACGTCTCAACAATACGGTCACGGCTGTCTAGATATGAGGGTTTACTACAAGCCAGCAGTCTCTTAAGGTCAAGCCTATTGTCTCAATCTCAAGCAATTAACAGAGTTACAAGATGTTAGAGCATCAAATATATATATAAGGCGTCCCAAATATTACATATTGGATGATCATGAAGCTAGCCGTACAAGAATGATAGGACTAGCAAGAGTTCAGTCATACATGATCAACCCTAGGATTTGTTAATCATGTTACAGCCCGTAGGCAGACAGTAAGGAAATGTGCATCGAGCTAACAGGTGCTCGTCGGCAAACGCCTCAAAAGAATAAATTTACATATAAGTGGGTGAAACAAAAAGGGAAGACCCACTCGTAGCCCGGGTTCCGTCTAGTTGTCACCATTGGGCTGGAAGCTCGGTAGGTCCTCGGGAGCCGCTCCGAAATCTGGCCATACAAAACCAGCTGGGTCAAACCCCAGAAAGAGCAAGTGCCACAAGGGAGGCCACAAATAAGAACAAAAGCCAGCATATCAAAACATAAAGAAGAAAAGGAAAAGTACAAGTAAATAAAAGTACACAGAGCGATAAACGACTAGGGACGTGGAACCATTCCGGGAGCCAGGTTACAATCCTTAAACCAAACAAGGACCGGGATTGTACCCCTTCGCCTGAATAGCTCACTGTCTCTACCCATTTATCGTTAGAGATAAGTAAAACAATCATGATCAAGAGTTCCAGGTATAGGGGCTAGACAAGACTCTAGACAGGGCTGGACACCATTTATTCACAATCGGCCAAGCAAGTACTACGGCTTACTACTTTAACTAACTAGGGTTATCACAAGCCTAATTACTAACAAGATGCAAGTGAGAAACTCCCAGTCCCAAGCCCTGCAGACCATCCAGTTATCCTTCCGCGGGTTGAGAGTTATAGGTGGGTACATCGCCCGGGAGACAAATGTACCCTTAGGTGACTTAGAGGGTGCAACACATGACAGTGTGCTGGAAATATGCTCTACTCGTCGGCAAGCTACAAGTCCATTTATGCCTCCAGATAACGAGACTGCCTGTGACCGGGAATTCTCCATGTTCTAATTTGGTCTATTCATTACCTAGTCCAATTTTAGTGTGAGTCCCTGGCCGTGGTACCCAGGGAGTCACCTCCTAGCATGGTGCAAGACAAGACAAGTGATTTGCACAGAGCAACAAGTAGTACACCCACGGTGTCAAGACAAGTCAAGTCGAGTCAAGAGTGTGCCGCCACGGGCCACTAGCAAGTGAAGCCAAGTCATACCAAGTCAAGTCAAGTTAAGTTATCAAGTCATGCCAAGTCGGGAGTGCGCCGCTACGGGCCAAGATCAAGTTAAGTCAAGGGAACTTCATGCCCAGGTCTGGTTGGTTCATATGCAGATACAGTGTGAAAATACAAGTGCAAGCTACAAATATCCAGTTATAAGTACAGGTTGAAGATTAACAGGTTGCAAGTTACAAGTTACTAATATTGAGGATTACTAGATTGCAAGATGAACTACAGGTTACAGGTGATAGTTATAAAAGATAAGCTAAAGTCTGCAATTCATAAGGAACCAGCCAGAATAAGCCAAGACCATTAAAACAGAAATCAACTCCAAGTTGTGTCCAAAGTGTATCAAGTCGGGCCAGGTAGTGTTGTGAGTTACAAAATATCAGAAGCTCCAATCCATAATAAAACGAGAGGGCTATTGAAGGTCAAACGGGCACCAGAGGTCCTGTACGCAGGCCAGCATACGCAGGGGCTATACGCAGGCCATACGCAAGGGGAGCAGTACGCAAGCCATACGCAATGCACAGTACGCAGGCCAGCATACGCAGGGGAGCAGTACGCAAGCCATACGCAATGCACAGTACGCAGGCCAGCATACGCAGGGGCTATACGCAGGCCATACGCAAGGGGAGCAGTACGCAAGCCATACGCAATGCACAGTACGCAGGCCAGCATACGCAGGGGAGCAGTACGCAAGCCATACGCAATGCACAGTACGCAGGCCAGCATACGCAGGGGCTATACGCAGGCCAGCATACGCAGGGGCTGCAGTACGCAAGCCAGCATACGCAGGGGCTGCAGTACGCAAGCCAGCATACGCAGGGGCTGCAGTACGCAAGCCAGCATACGCAGGGGCTATACGCAGGGGCTGCAGTACGCAAGCCAGCATACGCAGGGGCTGCAGTACGCAAGCCAGCATACGCAGGGGCTGCAGTACGCAAGCCAGCATACGCAGGGGCTGCAGTGAGAGGAGGCCACGTGCTGGCTGCGTAGAGGGGCACTACGCAGGGGAGGCTACGCAGGGTGCAATACGCAGGGTGCAATACGCAGAAGACCCTAAGCAAGGGCTCTACGCAAGCAACACTACGCAGGAGCTCTACGCAAAGGCCGTACGCGGGAGCCGC
This sequence comes from Iris pallida, assembly GCA_029216955.1. Classification (NCBI taxonomy): domain Eukaryota; kingdom Viridiplantae; phylum Streptophyta; class Magnoliopsida; order Asparagales; family Iridaceae; genus Iris; species Iris pallida. The sequence goes on from JANAVB010020623.1 coordinate 24,264, forward strand.
GTGGCCAACAAGAGGGAAAGGCTGTGTTCTTCTCCTACCTCTGTCCGAGAGGAAGAACACCCACCCCAAAAACTTGCAAAAATCCATAACTCTTTCAATTGAAAACGAAATCAGGTTTTGCAAAGACCAAAGTTGTGTAAAACTTGATTCTCCTCAACATGGAAACCTCAAAGACGCCAAAAATCAAATTTTATGAAATAAATTCGAGGAAAACTGAGATTCATGAAAGTTCAGATCTAAGGAGACCCATGCTTCAATTTCAGAAACTCCAAGTTCTAATGTTGTTCATGGTGAACTAAGCTATCTAATGGACAAATAAAAGGGGTTCTCATGTGGTGGCCAAAAGCACTTGCCTATGGGTTGAGGAGTTGTGTGGAAGAAGGAAGAAGAAGAAGATGGAGAAGTAAATGAAAATAAAGAGGAGAGAGAAAAGTTAGGTGGGATATAATGAGGGTGGTTGTGGTGTTCTTGAGGGTGTAGAGTAGGTTAAGGGGTTCCAATGCAAAATAACCAAACCAAACCAATTAAAAACCGAGCCGAACCAAAACCCAAAATACGAGAAAACTCAAAATTCTGCAAGTCGAGAAATTAAAAATACAAGCCAAAATCCAATCTACGCGTATAAATACGAAATACGGGAAATGAGGGTGACAACTCTACCCACCTTCAAAGAATTCCGTCCTCGAAATTTAATCAAGGAGCTAGAGATTGCCACAACAAGCTATACTAAGCACAGACAAGCTACACTAAGCAGTTCAATCATACAACCATACAATGCAAGCAAGGAAGGGAAAAGCGTAAGGCATAAGAAAGACATTATACCTTACGAGTCAAACAGGTAGGGATATCGCGATCGGATGTCGTCCTCACGCTCCCACGTTGACTCGCCTAGAGAGTGATGACCCCAAGCAACACGGACTAAGTTAATAGTCTTGTTCTTGAGCGTCTTTTCTCTCCGGTCCAAAATAGACACAGGCCTCTCCTCATACGAAAGGTTGGTACCAACAACCAATTCCGAATGATCTAGGATATGGCTCGGGTCCGGGATGTACCGTCTTAATTGGGATACATGGAATACATCATGTACCTCACTTAGTGACGGCGGAAGAGCGAGACGATAGGACACATCGCCTACTCGCTCCAGAATATCAAACGGCCCTATATACCTAGGACTAAGCTTTCCCCGTACGCCAAAACGAATGACGCCGTGGGTAGGCGAGATCCTAAGGAATACATGGTCGCCGACGGCAAATTCTAAGGGACGCCGATGAGCGTCGGCCCAATGGCACTGGCGGTCCTGAGCAACTCGGATGTGATCTCTGACTTTCCTGACCACTTCAACCGTCTGAGAAATCAGTTCTGGACCGAGCATCTGCCTCTCTCCGATATCGTCCCATGCTAACGGGGATCTGCATTTCCTGCCATACAGAGCCTCGAAGGGTGCCATCTGGATACTGGCCTGGAAACTATTGTTGTACGAGAATTCCACCAGGTGCAGGTGATCCTCCCACGAACCTCCGAAGTCAAGGGTACACGACCGCAACATATCTTCGAGAGTTTGTATAGTACGCTCTGACTGCCCATCTGTCTGCGGATGATACGCTGAGCTGAACTTGAGACGAGTCCCCAAACTTTGATGAAGACTGCGCCAAAAGTGGGATGTGAATCTTGTATCCCTGTCTGATACTATGCTGACTGGCACCCCGTGAAGTCGGACGATCTGCCTGAGATACATCTCTGCTAGCTGTGCCGTCGACTGTCCAACTCTAAAGGGAAGAAAGTGTGCCACCTTGGTAAGTCTGTCCACAATGACCCAAATAGCATCTCTGCCTGCCAGAGATCTGGGTAACCCAGTCACGAAATCCATGGTTATGTGTTCCCATTTCCATTCTGGGATCGGTAAAGGTTGAAGAAGTCCAGCTGGCCTCTGATGTTCAGCCTTGACTTGTTGGCAAACCAAACATCGAGAGACATACCGGGCTATCTCCCTCTTCATACCATTCCACCAAAAGTGCCGACGAATATCTCTGTACATCTTCGTGCCGCCTGGGTGAATGGAATACTGCGAACTGTGAGCCTCTGCCATGACTTCCTGTCTGATATCTCCGCTGGGTACACAAAGACGCGTGCCGTGTCGAAGTGTACCATCCTCATGAATACATAACTCTGGCCTTCTCCCTCCCTCGCACTCTGCTCTGAGCCGCTGAATCTTGGAATCTGTTAACTGTGCTGTCCGGATCCTCTCAACTATGGTGGACTGTATCTGTAGGCTGGCCATCAAGGCCACATTGGAAGGGAGAATCACTTCAATTCCCATCTTCTGAAGATCTGCCAATAGCTCTGGTTGCGCCGTTAGAAGGTAGACTCCGGCTCTCCGGCTCAACGCATCTGCTACAACATTGGCCTTCCCTGGATGATACTGCAAGTCCACATCATAGTCCACCAGTAGCTCGAGCCATCTTCTCTGCCGCATATTAAGATCCTTCTGGGTGAAAACATACTTCAGGCTCTTATGATCAGTAAATATCTCCAATCTGTCTCCGTACAAGTAGTGCCTCCACAACTTAAGTGCAAACACTACTGCTGCTAGCTCCAAGTCGTGGGTCGGGTAATTCTTCTCATGATCACGGAGTTGACGTGACGCATAAGCAATTACCTTCCCATTCTGCATCAAAACACATCCCAATCCTCTGCCTGAAGCGTCGCAATAAACTGTGAATCCTCCGGTCCCATCTGGAAGGGTGAGAATGGGAGCCGTTATCAAACCTCACTTCAACTTCTCAAATGATTCCTGACATTCTGCTGTCCAAACGAACGGCACATCCTTGCGGGTCAACTGGGTCATCGGCGCTGAAATCCTTGCAAAATCAGAGACGAACCGCCGGTAGTAGCCGGCCAATCCTAGAAAGCTGCGAACTTCTGCCACTGAGCTGGGTACTGGCCATGCCTCGATAGCCACAATCTTCTGGGGATCCACTTCCACTCCTCCTTTGGTAATGATGTGACCCAAGTATGAAATGCGATCGAGCCAGAACTCGCATTTACTGAACTTGGCGTACAACTGGTGCTCTCTGAGAATCTGAAGAACCACACGGAGATGCTGCTCATGCTCCGCCTCACTCTTGCTGTAGACCAGGATGTCATCAAGGAATACTATCACAAACTGATCCAAGTAAGGCATGAAAATACGGTTCATAAGGTCCATGAACACTGCCGGCGCATTGGTCGCTCCAAAGGGCATAACTAGAAACTCCCAATGCCCGTACCTAGATCTGAACGCCGTCTTCGGGATGTCCTGCTCTCTGACTCTGATCTGGTGGTATCCTGACCGCAAGTCTATCTTCGAGAAAACTGAAGCCCCTTTGAGTTGATCAAACAAATCATCTATCCTTGGAAGAGGGTATCTGTTCTTGATTGTCACTGAGTTCAAGGTACGATAATCAACACATAGCCTGGACGTACCATCCTTCTTTTTCACAAGAAGCATCGGGGCTCCCCAAGGCGATCCACTTGCACGAATGAATCCCTTGGTCCTGAGTTCTTCAATCATCTTGTACAAAATTTCCAACTCTGAAAGCGCCATTCTGTAGACTCGCTCTGATACTGGTGCTGTCCCGGGAATCAAGTCAATGGTGAACTCGATCTCCCGCTCTGGTGGCATCCCTGGAAGTTCCTCTGGGAAGACATCTGGAAACTCTTCAACTATCCGGGGCAACTGCACTGCTGCTACTGCCATCCGCAATACTGGAGGAGATGGTTCTACTGTGCCTCTGGTAAATGAAAACTCTGGCTCTCCGGGAATACTAAAGACAACTCTGCCAACATGGCAGTCTATCCTAGCATAATGGTTCCTCAACCAATCCATGCCTAGGACTATATCATAGTCCGCCATAGGGAATTCTATGAATCTAGCGGGGAATTCTCTACCGCTAACTACGATCCGACACGAGGAGAACACTCGATCTACTCCCACAAGACCATTACCAGTAAGTATATTGAGCCTCACTGATAATGACTCGGGCTCCAACCCTATCCGTGTCGCGAATCGTGCAGACATGAATGAATGCGATGCACCAGAATCAAATAATACAGATGCTGGAAAGGTGTTGACGAGAATAGTACCTGCCACTACCTCACCTGGTGCAACTTCTTCTTCCATGGTCATCATCATTGCCTGACCTCTAGCTGCGGGTCCCCTCTGCTGGAAACCCCTCTGTCGGCTCTGTGCTGGAGCCTGGGTGAACTGCTGCTGGTTCTGCTGTTGAAAGGCCTGGGCCTGGGGCGCCAATGGCCTCAGGTACTGCTGTTGCTGCTGCTGGACTGGAACTGGGGCTGGTCCCCTCACCGAAGAACTAGAAAGGTTGGATGAGGATGGACCTCCCCTATTCGGGCAGGTCCCTATCTTATGATCTGCTCCTCCGCAAGCCAGGCACAATCCCTGTGCCCTACGACACTCTGCCACTACATGGCCCGGCTTCCCGCAATGAGAACATCCTACCGCGGAAGACTGCTTCTGCTTCTGCTGCTGCGGGTACGTCGGGGTCGAATGCTGAACCGATGCCACTGAGGCCGCCCGCCTCGGAGTCCCAATGGTTATACCCCTAGCTGCCGGGGCTGGAGCTGAAGATTGGTGCATCTGGTTATGGGACCGCTTCCTGCCTCCGGTCCTGTCCACAATTCTCCGGGAGGTATACTCATGCCTCCTTGCTGCTTTCAATACTGCATCGAACGTCTGGTGCTCGAACTGTTCTACAGCCAATAATATCTCCAAATGCAGTCCTTGCTGGAACCGCTGAGCCCTATCGAACTCGGTTGCCACCAAGGTGGGGGCAAACCTACTCAGTCTAGAAAACTCGGTCGCATAGCCATCGACCGTCCTGCCTCCTTGCTTCAAGTTGGTGAATCTGGTCTGCAGGTCTTACCGTGCCACCGTATCGAAGTACTTTGTCTGAAATCTCTCTCTGAACGTCGTCCAAGTGACTGGTGTTGCTAACCCCATGGCCTGAGCTGCCCACCAATCGCGAGCCAAGTCTAACAACTGTAGGCGTACCACCGCCACCTTATCATTATCAGGTGTCCTAGCTGCTTCTAGAACCACCTCGGTATCCTGAAGCCAAGCATCCGCGGCAATCGCATCTTCACTGCCGTCAAAGAAGGGAGGGTTCAAGCGCTTGAAACTGTTGGCCGCCTGATTTCCTTGGAGACCTCCTCGGTTTAGTGCATCATGAACTTTCTGGTGCAAGGCGTCGCCTCGACGATCTTGGGATGCAAGCAGTTCTCTGATAAGCCCCACCAAAGGTCCCTCATCCTGTCTAGCTGGTTGAACGGGCGGAGCTGCCTGAACTGGAGGTTCCGGGCCTCCGGAAGGCATAACTCGAGAGGCTACTCCAGAGTGCTGAGCTTGATCTTCCTGGCGCTGGAGTGCTTGTCGAGCTTCCTCTGGCTGGTTGGCAGGTCCGGGAGTAATGCCGCTGAAGAAGATGACATAGGGAACAATAAGGAAAGGACCAGGACAGATTAATTATACAAGCAATATGATCAGGTCAAGAATCTCAGGGATTTGAAGATACGAGCAGAGATCAAGGACGAATATTGATTGAGACATCTATTTGGTAAACCCTCACATTTCTTGAATGCCAAGACCTGCATGGGCCACCACTTAAACCGTGTCACGCCCCAGAACCAGAATACTGGAGAGCGGGGGCAGACACAGCCAGCTACGTATATTGAAATAGAATACGTCTCAACAATACGGTCACGGCTGTCTAGATATGAGAGTTTACTACAAGCCAGCAGTCTCTTAAGGTCAAGCCTATTGTCTCAATCTCAAGCAATTAACAGAGTTACAAGATGTTAGAGCATCAAATATATATATATATAAGGCGTCCCAAATATTACATATTGGATGATCATGAAGCTAGCCGTACAAGAATGATAGGACTAGCAAGAGTTCAGTCATACATGATCAACCCTAGGATTTGTTAATCATGTTACAGCCCGTAGGCAGACAGTAAGGAAATGTGCATCGAGCTAACAGGTGCTCGTCGGCAAACGCCTCAAAAGAATAAATTTACATATAAGTGGGTGAAACAAAAAGGGAAGACCCACTCGTAGCCCGGGTTCCGTCTAGTTGTCACCATTGGGCTGGAAGCTCGGTAGGTCCTCGGGAGCCGCTCCGAAATCTGGCCATACAAAACCAGCTGGGTCAAACCCCAGAAAGAGCAAGTGCCACAAGGGAGGCCACAAATAAGAACAAAAGCCAGCATATCAAAACATAAAGAAGAAAAGGAAAAGTACAAGTAAATAAAAGTACACAGAGCGATAAACGACTAGGGACGTGGAACCATTCCGGGAGCCAGGTTACAATCCTTAAACCAAACAAGGACCGGGATTGTACCCCTTCGCCTGAATAGCTCACTGTCTCTACCCATTTATCGTTAGAGATAAGTAAAACAATCATAATCAAGAGTTCCAGGTATAGGGGCTAGACAAGACTCTAGACAGGGCTGGACACCATTCATTCACAATCGGCCAAGCAAGTACTACGGCTTACTACTTTAACTAACTAGGGTTATCACAAGCCTAATTACTAACAAGATGCAAGTGAGAAACTCCCAGTCCCAAGCCCTGCAGACCATCCAGTTATCCTTCCGCGGGTTGAGAGTTATAGGTGGGTATATCGCCCGGGAGACAAATGTACCCTTAGGTGACTTAGAGGGTGCAATACATGACAGTGTGCTGGAAATGTGCTCTACTCGTCGGCAAGCTACAAGTCCATTTATGCCTCCAGATAACGAGACTGCCTGTGACCGGGAATTCTCCATGTTCTAATTTGGTCTATTCATTACCTAGTCCAATTTTAGTGTGAGTCCCTGGCCGTGGTACCCAGGGAGTCACCTCCTAGCATGGTGCAAGACAAGACAAGTGATTTGCACAGAGCAACAAGTAGTACACCCACGGTGTCAAGACAAGTCAAGTCGAGTCAAGAGTGTGCCGCCACGGGCCACTAGCAAGTGAAGCCAAGTCATACCAAGTCAAGTCAAGTTAAGTTATCAAGTCATGCCAAGTCGGGAGTGCGCCGCTACGGGCCAAGATCAAGTTAAGTCAAGGGAACTTCATGCCCAGGTCTGGTTGGTTCATATGCAGATACAGTGTGAAAATACAAGTGCAAGCTACAAATATCCAGTTATAAGTACAGGTTGAAGATTAACAGGTTGCAAGTTACAAGTTACTAATATTGAGGATTACTAGATTGCAAGATGAACTACAGGTTACAGGTGATAGTTATAAAAGATAAGCTAAAGTCTGCAATTCATAAGGAACCAGCCAGAATAAGCCAAGACCATTAAAACAGAAATCAACTCCAAGTTGTGTCCAAAGTGTATCAAGTCGGGCCAGGTAGTGTTGTGAGTTACAAAATATCAGAAGCTCCAATCCATAATAAAACGAGAGGGCTATTGAAGGTCAAACGGGCACCAGAGGTCCTGTACGCAGGCCAGCATACGCAGGGGCTATACGCAGGCCATACGCAAGGGGAGCAGTACGCAAGCCATACGCAATGCACAGTACGCAGGCCAGCATACGCAGGAGAGCAGTACGTAAGCCATACGCAATGCACAGTACGCAGGCCAGCATACGCAGGGGCTATACGCAGGCCATACGCAAGGGGAGCAGTACGCAAGCCATACGCAATGCACAGTACGCAGGCCAGCATACGCAGGGGAGCAGTACGCAAGCCATACGCAATGCACAGTACGCAGGCCAGCATACGCAGGGGCTATACGCAGGCCAGCATACGCAGGGGCTGCAGTACGCAAGCCAGCATACGCAGGGGCTGCAGTACGCAAGCCAGCATACGCAGGGGCTATACGCAGGCCAGCATATGCAGGGGCTACAGTACGCAAGCCAGCATACGCAGGGGCTGTAGTACGCAAGCCAGCATACGCAGGGGCTGCAGTACGCAAGCCAGCATACGCAGGGGCTGCAGTGAGAGGAGGCCACGTGCTGGCTGCGTAGAGGGGCACTACGCAGGGTACAATACGCAGGGTGCAATACGCAGAAGACCCTAAGCAAGGGCTCTACGCAAGCAACACTACGCAGGAGCTCTACGCAAAGGCCGTACGCGGGAGCCGCGTGGCCAACAAGAGGGAAAGGCTGTGTTCTTCTCCTACCTCTGTCCGAGAGGAAGAACACCCACCCCAAAAACTTGCAAAAATCCATAACTCTTTCAATTGAAAACGAAATCAGGTTTTACAAAGACCAAAGTTGTGTAAAACTTAATTCTCCTCAACATAGAAACCTCAAAGACGCCAAAAATCAAATTTTATGAAATAAATTCGAGGAAAACTGATATTCATGAAAGTTCAGATCTAAGGAGACCCATGCTTCAATTTCAGAAACTCCAAGTTCTAATGTTGTTCATGGTGAACTAAGCTATCTAATGGACAAATAAAAGGGGTTCTCATGTGGTGGCCAAAAGCACTTGCCTATGGGTTGAGGAGTTGTGTGGAAGAAGGAAGAAGAAGAAGATGGAGAAGGAAATGAAAATAAAGAGGAGGGAGAAAAGTTAGGTGGGATATAATGAGGGTGGTTGTGGTGTTCTTGAGGGTGTAGAGTAGGTTAAGGGGTTCCAATGCAAAATAATCAAACCAAACCAATTAAAAACTGAGCCGAACCAAAACCCGAAATACGAGAAAACCCAAAATTCTGCAAGTCGAGAAATTAAAAATACAAGCCAAAATCCAATCTACGAGTATAAATACGAAATACGGGAAATGAGGGTGACATACCTCGAACGAAACCACTTTGCTCTTCCGATATGATTTTGGGGAGAATGTCTGACATTCTGGTGGCAATGATCTTGGATATAATTTTGTTGGTGAAGATGCAAAGACTGATAGGACGAAAATCGTGAAAGGAGTTAGGGCTATCTTTTTTCGGGATGAGGATGAGATTGGCGCTGGAGATTGCTTTGGGGTAATGAGCTCCCTCTAGGAAAGCTATGGCCCGCGTCGGTGATGTCCCGTTTGATGATCTCCCAGCAAGAACGGAAGAAAACACCAGTAAATCCGTCCGGGCCGGGGGCGCTATGCTCGTTCAATGCCCACACCGCGTCTTTTACTTCCTGCTCGGACAGGGGGCGTTCCAACAAAGCATTGTCGGAGCCGTTGATGATGGTGGGAATTTGGTTGAGGAAATGAAGAGTCATTGTAGACCGTTTCCTTGGAGAATAACTTAGCATAGTAGTCGGCGGCCGCCTCTTGGATACCCTTATGGTCGGTCCTAATGGTGCCGTGCTCATCGGTAATATGATGAATCGATAGTTTGTTTCTTTTGCCGTTGACGCAGGCGTGGAAATATTTAGAGTTTTTGTCCCCATCGCTGTCCCATTTCAGTCTGGCTTTCTGTTTCCAGAATTCGGTCTCAATTTTGAGTCTGAATTTGAGCATGGCCTTGGTGAGGTTAAGGGCAGCCCTGGCCGCGGGAGAGCGATCGGTAAGAACTATAGCTTCGGCTCGGGCGACGTCGTCTTCGGCGACGCGGATAGCTTGGAATATGTCCCCAAAGGCTTGTTTGCTCCAATTGGAAAGGGCTTTCTTGGTAGCTTTGAGCTTGTTACTAACCCGAGTGAGAGGGTTGGGGGAGTCCTGACTTCTCCAGGCGTCGGCAACGATGCTCGAGAACTGCGGGTGGTTGGTCCAGAAGTCGAGAAATTGGAAGTTCTTTTTGGGAAGGTGGTTGTTGTTTTTGATTTCCACCAGAATAGGGGCGTGATCTGATTCAGTAGAGTTGAGGTGGGACAAGGTGGAGTTGATCCTCATACCGTGCCAGCGCGCGTTAAGGAGGGCTCTGTCCAGACGGGAATATTGACGGCGGTCGCCATCCTGCATATTGCACCAGGTGAATTCATTGCCTTTGAACTGGAGAGGAGTAAGGTGAGCATTAAAAATGAAGTCGTTGAAGTCTTGCATGGCTGGTAGGGGAGTGGGACGACCTCCAATCTTCTTTTCTCTGCGAGTGATGGCGTTGAAGTCCCCCATGCAAAGCCAGGAGGTGTTGGTGTTGTGGAGATAGGTGTCGAGGAGGTCGTTCCAAAGGGTTTTGCGTTCAGCGATGACACAGCTGCCATGAACTGCTGAAAGGATGACACGCTCAGGAAGAGTGGGATGAGTGACCCAGCAAGAGAGGGCTTGTTGGGAGTCTTGGATGATGTCAAGTTTAACATCCTTCGAGCCCAGAATCCAAATGTCATGCCTGCCAGCAATCGCTGTTGGTAGGCCCAGAGCCAATTGGGTTGATTTAAGGCATTTGGGGGGGGGGGATTTTGGGTTCTACGATGATGAAGATGTCTATTTTGTGAATTTTCCGAAGGCTGGAAATTCTCCTTAATGTCGGTTTGTTACCCAGGCCTCGAACATTCCAGGATATGATGTTAAGCATTTAAGATATTGAGGGGGTTTTTTTTTGTTCCTCCTTGCGGCGGATCTTGTTAGGATGGTGACTGTCTTGTCTGCGCCTTCTTTGCTCCGTTGGGAGTTCGGCACTACCGCTGTCGACGTTGTTGGGGGGTTGCAGTTGTGATGATCGTTCGGGCTTGTGGAGGGGCCTATTAGGTCTCCAGCTGAGTCCACAACAGGATCCTCCGGAGGAATGGCCAGGGAGTCGGGAGCTCTCTCGGTCAACAGCTGCTGAAGAGGGACTCCTACGCTAGGACTTGCTTACCTCTCCTCGCTTGGTCGGGACCAAGGAGAGCTAGGGCGTCTTCGACCGGGTTTCCGCTGGAGGAGTGTGGGATTGCATCGATTGGGGAGAGTCCGTGGGTCCTGCTCTTGTCCTCTGGGCGGGGTTCGATGCTCGGCGCCGCCAGGGACGGTGATCTTCTTTGCTTGCGAGGAGTTTGGTGAGGGGGGCGAGAGGTCGGAGGGGCGTGAGCCTTCGGGGGTGATGGCCGGCTCCGATTCCTCTGAGCCGAGAATGGCGAATTGGTTGGAGGTCGCTATTTGTTGTGGGATGTAAGGGATCAGGGCCCTGCTCGGGGGGTCGATGGAGTCCGGCTCGATGGGGCTGGATTCGAATCTGATGTGAGAATTCGGGAGAGGTAAGATGGGCGACTTGGGAGATCTTCCCTCCGCAAGGTCGTTATCTTTCCTAGATGTCTTCTTTCTGAGCTCCGGGTGAAGGCGGTGGCAGTACTTCTGAAGGTGGCCTCTTAAGTGGCAGTGGTTGCAAACTATATGTGTTGTCATAGAGGATTTTTGGGTGTGGGTGTGGGTGCCCAGCTCGATCGTAATGAAGTTCGGTGGTTCTGTAGTGAGGTCTAGTTCGACACAGAGTTTGGCGTAGTGGGCTTTGAGGTTGCTAGTCTCGGGCGCCGTAGCTACGTACGTCCCAAAGGAATTGGCGATGCCTTAGCGCCGCTGGGACAAAGCAGATGAGAGGGAGGTTGGGGAGGGTAACCCACGCTGCCACGGTGGCAGAATCTTCTTTGTTGTTGAATGCGGGTGTCCATTTGATTATCTTCATGTGGTGGGATTCGATTTTGGCTGTGCCCTTGGACCACACGGTCCTGTGATCGCGGTCCGAGGATAGATGGAGGAGGATGTGCCTGGGGTCGAGAGGGGCCACACGATAGTCAGATGAGAGGTTCCACTTGGCTATCGCTTCCTGGACCTTGGCAAGTTTGGGGCACCCCGAGGAAACTTCAGAATGAAGGTGTGGGGGAAGGCCGTAGACAGCGAGGACACTTCTACGTCGGAAAAGGAGATGACTGGAGCAGGGGACCCTGAAGAATAGTCTGTGTCCGGCAGGTGAATGTCGGAGAGAATAGGACCCTTCGAGGGGGCGAGGTCCGGGCGCAGAATGGCTGCGAAGGAGGGCTGAGCGGCCCAGGAGTAGAGGGACCCACAGTGCCTGATCGGACGGAGGAGGGGCCACTCAGGGAGGGTTCGACCCCTGCGCAAGGTGGAGGAGGGGCGGTGGATGGAGGTGCGCGCGCGGGCCGGAGACGCCTGCGCTGGGGGGGGGCACCGCTGCAGCCTCCACCGCGAAGGCGCCCGGGGGGGGCGGCACAGGGGATGGATGAGGCGGAGGAGACGGGCGCGGAGGTGCCCGGGCTGGGAAGCAACAGGGGGGGCTCGAGACACCGGGATGCCGGGGGGGGGCCGGAGAGGGCTGGGGAGAGCCGCGACAGGGTGGGACTGAGCAGAGGGGGAGTTGTTGGGCCGCGCACAGGGGGGGCGCACTGGGAGGGGGAGGAGGGGGGTAGGAAGGGGGAACGGTGACAGGAGGAAGAGGGATAGGCGCGCAAGAGGGGGAGGTTCGATTGCGCAAGGGGGGTGCTGATCCGCGCAAAGGGAGGGACGGGATATGGATTACGCATGTGGGGGGGTGCTGATCCGCTAAAAGGGAGGGACGGGATATGGATGGCGCATGTGGGGGGGACCCACCCTGGGTAAGCGCCAAAGCCTGCTGCGCAAAGAGGGATGCTAACTGCTGTGCAAAGAGGGTGGAGACTTGCTCCACAAGCTGCGCAACAGCAGGAGGGATCTCGAAATCGATGCGGTCAGCAGACTCGGGGCACGCGCCATCAGCAGGAAAACCGAGGGGCAGGGGGGCGTTGGGCCCGAGGCCATCGGGGAAGAGGCTCACGCCGCCCGAGGGGGAGAAAGGAGAGTTTGAACTGGGGGAGAGGGCGGGATCCCGGTAGAGCTAGAGGGTGTCGGAGGCGGCGGAGCCGCCGGCCAGGACCGAGGGGCATGGGGGGCAGTCTGCTGCGCTCAGCGAGGGGAGAAGGACGCTCTGAATGGCCGAGGCGGGGATGCGTCCTGCGGGCTGCGCGGAGGGAAGAATCGCCGGCGGCGAGGGGGAGAGCGGAGGTGGAGGAGGAGGAGGAGGAGGAGAGCGGGACTGGAGGGCGGTGGGGAAGAAGACGGAGCCAGTCCCGCGACTCTGGGGGCCAGGGGGCGACATCGAGGGAGACCACCGAGAAAGGCCAGCGAAGCACTGGGGGACCGAGGGAGAGGGGCGGCCGGCCTAGGCCGGCCGGAGGGGGGGGGAGGAGCTCTGGGGAAAGAGAAGCTGCCATCTCTTTTTTCTTATATAAATATATATATATATATATATATATATATATATATACGTCTTTATGTATATTATATATATATATATATACATATATATATATATATATATATATATATATATATATATAAATATTATATATATAATATATATATATTATGTGTTTTATATATATATATATACAGTATATGTATATATATATATATGTTATATTTAGTATTTCTATTATATATATATATATACATATGTATATTTATTATATGTATATATATATCCATTATATATATATATATATATATATATATATATATATATAGATATATAAAAATATCTATATATTTATGTATATATATAAATATTGTATTATATATTATATATGTATTTGAAATTCTACCTTGTACAAAATATTGTTATGTAGAATTTCACAAGATTATTTTATTATATATTTTGTGACTTGTATATTTTTTATTATGTAAAATTTCACAAGATTATGTAGAATTTCACAAAATATTGTTATATAGAATTTCACAAGATTACGTTATATTTTTATTATATATATGTCTGTTGGATTCAGTACTTGCTCCCGTCCTGACAGAATAACGTTGTAGGTATACTTACTGAGGAGGAGTTGCTCTTTGACTCATATTATGGAGTTACTGCCGAGGACCAGGCTTTGTCGTACGAGGATGTACCTGCGGAAACCTCGTCTAGTTTGTGTAGTTGCTCGGGATATTTAGTGTAGTCATGTATTAGACTATGTATTTTACAACTGGACCTGTATCCAGTTTTACATTTCAGACTTGTAGTTGGACTTATTATTATATGAGGACTTTTGTTTGGAGCATTTATTACTCTTCTTTACTTATAGAACTGTTAGCACATTTAGTCTTATCTTGTTATCTCTAGAACAGCTTACTGCGCTTATCTCAAGCGTAGGCTGGACATGACTCGGCCTGGCCCAACAATTTGGGTAGCGGGTCGTGACATATTTTTAGTGGTGGTCCATGTAGGTCTAGACTAATTGTTTGGTTACGTCATTGTACCAAGCATGCCTGCAATTAGGAACTTAAGGTAATTAGACAACATTAGGAATGACGCTTAGAACACCTAGAGGAATACAAGGATTGCAACATTGGAAATACATCACATGCTTGCTATTATAATTAGATTTTCTTATTTATGATTGTTACTTTAAAGAGTCCTTATAAGTCCTTTTTTTTATTATTTTTTTTATTTAGATGGTGCTTACTCGTTCATCCCAGTATGTCACACCTGAGAATGGCACACTCTCCATCCAGCCAGCTGACCAGTTGACCGATATACCTCCACATCTACCTACCATATTCCCCAACTCCACAGATCCACAAACCCAGATGCCTCCACCACCTTCCACATCACAGTCCCAGCAGGACCCGATACTCCCCCACCACCTATTACTATACCTACCCAAGCTTTCGTCACACTCGACGGAAACAAACTGCTCACTCTGATCCAGGGGTTCCTAATAACCCATCAGGAGCAGACTACCCTACTTTGCCAGAGCATGGAGCATTCTGAGGAACGTACCGTGGTCCCACCACCTGTAGAGCCACGGCAGAGAGCAGGACGATCAAGGACTTCATGGGTCTGAACCCCAAGGAGTTTTTAGGGACTGAGGGCATAGTTGTAGCAGATGACTGGCTAGACTCGGTAGAGAGGAAGCTCCTTGGAGCTAGGTTGCCGAATGACCTCCAGGTCGAGGCAGCGAGATTTCTGCTGACAGACTTGGCAAAGTTTGGTTCCGAAATGAGCTGCTATTCGCGAGAGGGGGGCCACTTGGGATCAGTTCAAGACCCAGTTCAAGAAAAAATTCTTTTCGACCACCACTAGGTAGCCATGGGGCTACGATTCCAGAACATCCAGCAGGGGAACCGTTCTGTCGACGAGTATGCGGCAGAGTTTAGTGGCCAGAGTCATTTTGCTCCTAGTCTAGTTGCAGACCCAGAGGAGATGAAGCGTAGGTTTTGCCATGGTCTAGTTCCAAATATTGGCATTCTTATAGTGGCGAACGGTACGACTGCCACTACTAGAGCCTAGAGTTAGCCCGGAGCATTGAGGAGAGTCTTCTGTCTTGCAAGAGGCCGGATTATGTACACCTCGAGGGACCGTCCAAGCGTCAGGCTTTCCAGCAGAGAGCACCGACGCCGCACCAGCAGATATACCGTCCCCCTACATCACATCATCCAACCCCGCCAGTTAGAGCCTCGGGACCCCGTAGCAGTAGAAGGGAGCTTTGTGTGTATTCTGTAAGAGGGTAGGCCATGACGCTTCCATCTGTAGGAAGAGATTGGGGCAGTGTTTGGCTTACGTGTCTGCCACCCATCAGCTTCGGGACTACCCATAGCCAAGGGACCTAGAGGGCCGCTTCCGACTCAGCAGCAGAGGTTTGGGCAACATCTGCAGCAGCAAGGGACCCCAGGGGAAGACTTATAGTTTAGCTCTTGAGCCGGAGCCGGAGCAGTTTCAGAGCCAGATTATTTGGCTGACGTCATCACAGGACATATTTATTTGCATACTTTTCTAGCTCTCTGCTTATTTGATTCTGGTGCATCTCATAGCTTCCTGTCATTAGAGTTTATGCATAAACACCACTTAGTAGCTACACCTACCGAGGAGATGAGTATAGAATGACGGGAGGAGGACCAGTGCCTATTAGAGCTATCTATAGATGCTCTATTACTATAGCCGGAAGAGAGTTCAGGGAACGATTTTTTGTGATGCCACTCCCCGGTTATGATATCATATTGGGGATGGACCGACTTAGCTATGCCCATGCAGCTATAGACTGTCATGAGGGTAGTATTCTGTTCAGTCCCCCAGGCACAGCACCATTCAGTGTCAGGAGGACAGGGTCGGAGATCAGCCTAGAGCCGAACTGTTGTGCGACAGTTGGGGAGATAGCACCCCACACCCTATCATTAGGGAGTTTATGGATGTATTCCCAGAGGATCTTCCAGGACTTCCGTCTGACAGAGATGTGGAGTTCACTATAGAATTTAGTACCGGGTTCATCACCAGTATCCCGGGCTTGCTATAGAGTGAACCCCAAGGAGACCGTAGAGATGAAAGAGCAGATTGATGACCTACTAAAAAAGGGTTTCATTCGATCTAGTGCTTCTTCATGGGGAGCGCCAGTACTTTTTGTGCCTAAGAAGGATGGTACAGTTCGGTTGTGTATTGATTACCGGACGTTGAATGTCATCACCATTAAGAACAAATATCCTCTGCCCATGATAGATGATTTGTTCGACCAGTTGAGAGGGGCGAAGGTATTTTCCAAGAAAGATTAGAGATCCGGGTACCACCAGTGAAGGTCAGGGCAGTAGACATCCAGAAGACGGCGTTCAACACGAAGTACGGGCAGTACGAGTTTCTGGTGATGCTATTTGGTCTCACAAATGCGCCAGCTGTCTTTATGAATTTGATGAATAAGATATTTTACCAGTATCTGGATAAGTTCATCGTAGTGTTCATCGACGACATCCTGATATACTCGAAGACGCCGGAGGAGCATGCAGAGCACTTGCGGACAGTTTTGGGGATTCTGAGGCAGGAGAGATTGTATGCCAAATTGTCAAAGTGCGAGTTCTTTTTAGACCGAGTGGAGTTTCTCGGCCATATAGTTACTGGAGAGGGGATCTCGGTGGATCCCAGGAAGATTGCTGCCGTTGAGACATGGAAGGCTCCGACGTCAGTTTCAGAGATCAGGAGCTTTCTGGATTTAGTTTGCTATTATAGGAAGTTCGTCCAGGACTTTGCTAGGATAGCTGAACCCATGATGAAGCTGACGTGAAAGGACGCGGAGTACATCTGGTCAGAAGACTGCCAGGCAGCATTTGAGGAGCTGAAGAGGAGGCTGACGATCGCTCCAGTTCTGACATTACCTTCAGGATCTGGAGGTTTCACCATGTACAGCGATGGAAAAGGGGCTAGGATGTGTCCTACAGCAGCATAGAAAAGTGATTGCTTTTGCATTTAGGCAATTGCGGACTCATGAGCGAAACTATCCTACCCATGACCTAGAGTTAGCTGCGGTGATCTTTGCACTCAAGTTATGGAAACATTACTTATATGGAGAGCGTGTGGAAATCTTTACTGACTATAAGAGCTTGAAGTATGTGTTCACGTAGAAAGAGCTGAACATGAGGCAAAGACGATGGTTGGAGTTGATGAAGGACTTCGACATCGATTTACAGTATCACCCCAAAAAGGCAAATGTGGTGGCGGATGCACTGAACAGGCATCCTATGGCATGGTATCTGATGATAGATCGACATTTGTGGGAAGATCTGGAGAAGTTCGGTATCGAGATAGTTCGGCCAGGATCAGTGATACAGATGATGGCGCTTGACATTCAGTCAGGTTTGATGGAGCAGATCAGGGGCACAGTCTACAGATGAGAGCCTTCGCAGACTTCGAGCCCAGGCTTTAGCTGGATTGCTGGATGACTTCACCGTAGCAGAGGATGGATCCTTGAGACATGGCAGCCGATTGTGCGTGCCGAAGGGAGAGCTAATAGAGGCAGTCTTGCAGGAGGTGCACCGATCGAGATATTCTATTCACCCTGGTGCTAACAAGATGTACCGTGACTTGTGGGAACATCTTTGGTGGCACGGGATTAAGAGGGATGTATCATGTTTCATTTTGAGATGCCTAGTTTGCCAGCAGGTCAAACCGGAGCGCCAGAGGCCAGCTGGTCTGTTGCAGCCGTTACCTATTTCCGAGTGAAAGTGGGAACACATTTCGATGGACTTCGTCTCAGGGCTTCATCGTTCCCAAGGAGGGAAGGATGCCATTTGGGTCATCGTGGACAGGCTGACGATGTGCGTACTTCATACCCTTCAAGGTGGGGCTTTCCACCGAGAAGTTGGCGGAGCTATACATCAGCAGATAGTGCGCTTGCACGGAGTACCAGTGAGCATCGTATCGGACAGAGACAGCAGATTCACGTCCCACTACTGAGGAGCTTGCAGGAGGAGTTGGGCAGTCGACTCAAGTTCAGCACGACGTACCACCCGCAGACAGATGGGCAGTCCGAGAGGACGATACAGATGCTGGAGGAAATGCTGAGGACTTGTGTACTGGACTTTGGTGGATCATGGAAGAGCCATCTACACTTGGTAGAGTTTTCATACAACAACAGCTACCAAGCCAGTATCGGTATGTCTCATTTCGAGGTACTATATGGACGACGATGCCGTACACCGCTCTTTTGGACGATGTTGGAGAGAGAGTTATGCTTGGGCCAGAGATGATCATGGATACAGCAGAGAAGGTCGGGATGATCAGACACAGGCTCAGAGTGGCTCAGGACAGGCAGAAACACTGGGCCAATGCTAGTCGCAGACCGATGGAGTTCGCAGACGGTGATATGGTGCTAGTGAAGATATCACCTACTAGAGGAACATCCGGTTCGGACGAGGAGGGAAGCTGAGCCCCAGATACATCGGACCGTTCGAGATACTTGGCAGGATCGAAGAGGTAGCTTACAGGGTTGTACTTCTACCCAACCTAGCAGGAGTTCACGATGTCTTTCACGTATCCTAGCTGAGGAGATATGTTCCGGAACCCAGCCATGTGCTAGATCATTCAGAGTTGGAGATCGGGCCGAGCCTTGCAGTTACTGAGCTGCCAGTGGAGATATTAGACAGGAGGGAGAAGAGGCTGAGGAACAAGGTTTACCCTTAGTACGAGTAGCATGGAGCCGTCACTCTCTGGGTGAATCTACTTGGGAGAGCGAGTCGGACATGAGGGAGAGATACCCTTATTTGTTCGACCCAACCGCTGCAAGGGAACCACCCGTTCCCGCTTGATACCTTAAAGGTTAGTTTCGATCGTAGCCTTAGTCAATTGTTGCATTGCTTGTTATGTTAGAAATTATAGGGTCTTCAATACTTGTGAATTTCGATGACAATTTTTTAAGGAGGGAAGACTTGTCAGCTCCTGTTTTTCAAAATTTGTTTTAATTAGTGTTAATTAGTTGCTAATGACCTATTTAGCTTTAAAATAATTTATTATGATTTTTAGGAATTTTTCTAGAATTTTTATTAAATTTTTAAATGAATTTTATAGCTTAAAATATCAATCTGCAATTGTAGAATTATTTT
Organism: Iris pallida; assembly: GCA_029216955.1. Lineage (NCBI taxonomy): Eukaryota > Viridiplantae > Streptophyta > Magnoliopsida > Asparagales > Iridaceae > Iris > Iris pallida. The sequence goes on from JANAVB010020623.1 coordinate 43,490, forward strand.
AATATCAATATGCAAATTGTTGAATTGTTATATAACAGTTTGCAATTTAATGATTTGTTTTAAATTACAGGTTGCAAATTATATTTTGCAACTAATAGGCGTAGGGCTAATTTGCAAAATTCTAAACTCTGGAGGGTTTTCTCCTAAACCTAACCCTAACCCTAACCCGACCACCGCCTTTGCGCTGTCGTCGTCTCCGCCTAACCCGGCCTAAACCCTAATCCCTAATTTTCTGGCCAAAATCTGACTTTTCTACCGCCTTTCGACCCTATAAACACATAAACTACCCCACCAAAACCCTAGCCTAGGACACTACCCCGACCGCCCAGCACCAGCCCTGACCCCTTTCTTCTCCGACCAACCACGTCGGAGATCGCCCCTTGCCAGCCCGACGCCTACGGCCCACTTCGACCGCACCAACCTCCGCCATCTTGTTCGCCTGGGCGAGAGGAACGCAGCGCCACCCGAGCGCCGCGTCGACGACGCCCCAGCCGCCATCAGTGCCAGTGCCCCCGACTTCCACCCCCGACGCCGGACACGTGAGTAGCAACTTCAAACCGTGTCGTATGTGTCTCGTACACACATATATGACTCGCCAGGACACATGCGACGTGATGGTGAGTCTGGACACGTAAAATTCGACCCGTACGTGTCGTACATAGCGCAGACACAGAACTCGTGTGTCCTTAACTGTCAGGACACAGAGACAAGGGTTAACGTGTTTAGATTCGTGTTATCGGGTTCAGACCCATTAACCTAAAAACCTAAATAAAACTAATCCGAACCTAACCCCTAACAGATGACTCGGGCTGACCCCCTGGCCCGCCCGACCAAGCCCAAGAACCCGACCCCTCTGGGCCGAGTTCGAACCCCCCTGCTTTGTTGTTTTATTTTTATTTTGTTTTGTTTTTATTAGTTATTATTATATGTATATGTTTTTTATTTTTTATTATATGTATATTGTATATGTATTTCTATATAATATATATATATATATAATCTATTATTTATATATATCTATATATATATATCTATATATCTATAT
>JANAVB010020624.1:0-83139 GCA_029216955.1 Iris pallida
TAAATGAGTATATCAAGAGCAGAGTATAATTAACACCAAGATGCCACTAAATAGCAGTGTAGTGTACACTATTAATACTTCTATTGTTGGGATTATCAGAGAAGTTAATTTCAGGTCATATTATGGATGTGGCAAGAGAGAAATTGATGTAAATGTAAGCAAGCAAGGTTGAGTACATGGGTTATAAAGTCCATTGTTCCCCAAATAATAATACTATAATAATAATTTCATCAAGTATAAACTAATTGAAAATTAATAACTCTACAGTTAAGCGTTGTTTGCGTTGAAATCCTTTTGAGGATGTAGAATTGAACAAGAAGTGGCCTAGCATGAACTCGGCCAGTAGCGGTTCACCGCACAACTAAACACAAGTCAAATGCAAATCCACACGACATTACCGACTTCATGGCACAACTTCATGTATCCAAGCACACGATTAATACACCCCATTAGTCGACCAACAAGAAAGAACCGGCAAGAAAGACGGGTAGAGAACTCGGGGAATAAAATAAAACCCCCGTATGATATTCCCCTCAACAACACTACAAAATACAATTTTTATTGAAGATGACCTGCCATGAGAGCGCACCCAACTTGGCAAAGGTCGATGGAGTAAGCAACACATACCACACACCATGTTAAGGGCGACCACTGTTGGAAGAAGCCGATCACAATGGTACTCTGGAACGAACTAGACATCACATGTGAATACAACACATCCTTTATTATAACAAAATATGGCACAATCAGTCTTTTGAGCTGAACTTCACCCGAGACTCCTCCAGATCTTTACATCTTAGGCAACCATCATCAATCTTCTACAAGCTTCCATATCTCGTGGAGACTCATCTTCAGCAATATCTTCACTAGCCGACAACCAAAAATATATCATGCAGTATGAACTCTTTTAACAATAATTTTGAAGAATAAACATGCTACAAGCAACAATTTTGTAGCCAAAGACATCACATTTTAGCTTGCAGGTATTCTTTTATTTTTATTGGTAGGCCTAAATGCGATAGTATATTGTTGTTCCATAGGTTGGAGTTGCATTCCTGTTGGTTACTATTTTTGTAGTTCTGGCTATTGTTGTTATAGATTGCTGGGGTGTAAATAACTTATATCTGACGATGGGTCAAATGTTCTCAGTTTGCTTGTTACTTTCCTTTTGGCTCTTGTTGTTTTTTGGTTGGTTATTTTGAAGGTATCTAACAACCTTGTATACTTATCTCACCGCTTAAACTACACAAACCTGGGTTGTCGGGACTATTATTAATATGTCATCAAAATATTTTTTAACCAATCAGTTCTTGAAGCTTAAAGGCACATCTCTTTCTCTTTATGTTAAGCCTTTTTATTACTTAATGATGAGACCTATCATTACAGGTCGAAACAAGCCATATTAATGTCTTACCCATGGTATCAGACGCTATCCATATAACTTTACAACAGGATTGTTGAGACCCATGTGCTTACTTGGTTTGGTATTGGACGGGACTAGACTAACAAGTCCTTATATTTCCATAAAAGGAGAGATTTGTGTGCCATCCGTGTGTGATCTCCAGTGCAGGAGGCTTGCGGGAGGATCAATTGTACAACTAAGGTCATGCATGTCATGTGGAGTAGGATATTGGCTCCTTACCTTCTCTCAAGTTCCTCAATAAAAAATGCTAAATATTTTGTTGTGGAATTAGTTACTAAGTTTTTGATGCATTATTTTCTAGTACAATCTCTCTTATTCCTATAAGAGGCACAGCATCAAAAAATTGTTCTCTTTTTATATCATTTGTTTAATATATTGTTTTATCTTCAAAGATACTGTAAGACCTTACGCAAAGTAATTTGTGTTTAGGCACTAATTACTTAATTGAAGTAACAATGAATTAGATATTTAGTTGTTATTTGTTTGATGGCATACTGTTAAATCTTGTTGCTTGCATTATAGAGGATGCAGGTTTGAGGCATGTATACAACTGGATGCCCCTTTTTAGTTGTTTGCTTGATGTTCTTTTTGTTTGTTGTACATTTTTTTTAACCAGCCATTTGTTGCTTTGAATAGTTGAAACTTCCACACTAGACCAATATTGTGAAAACTGTAAGGTTCAAGGAGGTTGCATCAAATGGTCCTGATTGATATTTCATCAGAGCCGATAAGTTACTGCAATTTGTAGTTCTTTGTTGGTTATATTGGTTCCATTTCATATTAAGAATAATGTTGCCCATTATGAAATTCGTTCGTCTAATTTGTGGTACAGCTTCAATGGCTAGAAAGATTTACCTGAGGCAAGGTATTGAGGTTGGTGGCTTTTAGAAGATATATAGAGGGAGCAAGAGGAATGGAAGCGTAACACCACATTTCTGCAAGAGCAGTGGTGCAGTAGCTCGCCACATCTTGCAACAGTTGCAGGAGATGAACAATGTTGACGTTGATCCGAAAGGGTAAATTGCACATCATTCTTATTTATTTCCTTTTAGATTGTATATTATGTTCCCTTTATTTCTTTTCAATTTAATGATTTGCTTATTATGAACATTGTTGTTTATCTCCTATTACAAAGTAAAATTATTCAAAATTTCTTAATGAATCATCTGATTGATATATTAGCCTAAAAATGCTAGGCTAATCTACTAGTACAACCTCTGTCATATTTTTCTAGTAATCAACCTGTCATATTTGAACATCTGTCTATCGAAAACTTAGTTATTAGCCTTTCGAATGGTGGAATTTTTTTATAGACAACCTCTGTATAAGATACAAACACAATTTTTCTAGTAATCAGCCTTTTATATTTGAACATATGTCATAAAGACAACCACTAGACACTATATAGTGAATATATATATAAAAACTTACTAATCAGCCTCTATCATAAAGACAACCTCTGTCATATTTTTCTAGTAATACCTGTCATATTTTAACATCTGTCAATCAAAAACTTAGTAATTAGCCTTTCGAGTGGTGGAATTTTTTTTATAGAGAACCGAAGGAATATATACGAAAACTTATAACTAGCCTCTGTCATATTTGACAAGTATAATTTACAATAATGCGATAAAATTGGAGGACCAAACTATCATCTATCATACATCCATTGCATTAATAGAGAACCAAGGAAGAGGACATTGGGCAAACTGCACTTACACAAAGCTCTCATAGATAGCAAATCTATTGTATAAAAGTACAAATGCTCTCAAGTTGATCAATATGACTTTCATAGTAATGAGTGATCCCTTAATCATCCACTTCTTGTTTTATAGGGCTGGACAAAACCTAAATGCGTATTCAATAGGAATTTTGTACTCTGGTCCACCTTTATATCTGTGTCCAACCGAGGGGACCTATCAAAATAGGATCAAAAGGATGGCTTGGGAATCATGCCCAGCAGCAAGGTTGTTGTGTGGCATCGGCATAGAGGGATGAGCCATTCTATTTTTTGCACTGTTGTTATCTTCATCTGTTGTGGTTGTTGAGTTACCTTTGGGGCTTCACTTCGTCTCATCTGCTTTGTGAATCCAATGATAAGATCCTCAACATCACGGCTTACCTAATTATGACAGTTAACTCCAAGAATATAGGAATACATGCTTTTGACTTAGAAAATGGAAGAAAATATGGATATGCATAATTAACTCAATCAAACAACACAATATAACAAGTATCTCACCTTCCATATCTATACTATTATATGATCCAAATACCAAGATCCTTTGACAAAATTATATTTATGTTAGGATAATATATCCATTTATATCCCCACTAATTCAAATATTGTAACTGATTGTAACCTTCTATTCTTTATAGTTATCTACTATTTCTCTCTTTACAGTCATCTTTTCTTTACAGTCATGTCTTACTCACTTTTATGGTTTCTTTATATGAGTTCATAATTATATAATGATATATCTGATGTCCGAGACATTACCAAAATGAATGAAGTTAATATGTACTTTATGTGCTTTGTGAAATGTGAACATTGCATGCAAGTTCATAGAACTTCTGCAATCGAGATTTTATTTTCATTCATATTGAAGGAATTGAAATGTATTAATTAGTGATCTAGAGATTGTGAGACTGTGAGTTGTTCGATGCTTAAGCTTTCTTCGCGTGCTTTTAAGAAAATGATCTTTTTGAATGTATTTATAAATTACTAGAACATGGTCTTTTAAGAAAATGGTCTTTTTGAATGGTCTCTAAGTGATATGGTGCATAGGCTACAGACTTGGAAAAATTTCTCGTGTTCGTATAAATTACTAGGACCTGGTATTTTAGGGAATGTTTGCACCTGGTAGAGGTGGTGGGTTTTACGGTGATGGAATGAGAGGTCGTGGCAATTATGGAGGTGAGAGGGGTTATAGAAGGGGGGATTATAAAACATGGCAGAGTTGCTGAGAAAGTGACAACAACGGTAGCAACAGCAGCAGCAACAACAACAATGGTAGCAACAGCAGCAACGGTAGCAACAACAACAACGAGAGCGAAAATTAGAATAATATATTTGTATTTTTTTTTGTAATTGTAATTGTAATTGTAATTGTAATTGTAATTGTAATTGTAATTGTAATTGTAATTGTAACTGTAATTATATTTGTAATAATTGTAATTATATATTTTTATTTATAAATTGTATTTTTTTTAAATGGAAACATAATCAACAACGTTTTAAAACTGTTGTAAGATAACAATATAACAACATTTCTAAACATTGTAAAATCTATATACGATACTTTTAAATCATTGTTGATACTATAATTACAACATATACAAATATTTATTACAACGTTTGACAAACAAGATTGAATAAAATATACAATATTTGTTATAAGTTGTATAAACCTTGTTTACAATTTTTGTTCATTGTTGTATAAAAACTACGTACAATGTTTACTAAATGTGGTAAATATTGTTTTTTACTACAGTTTCAAAACGTTGTTGACATTATATTTACAACACTTGTAATATGTTTTAAAAATTATTTTTTACAATACTTGCAAAATGTCGTAGAAATATTTTTTTTGTCAAATTTTATAAATTTCAACAATATTTGTAAATTGTTGTGGGAAGAACTTTTACAACGTTTTTACAACGCTCAAACAAACATCGTGAAAGATACTCCCCCTTTTACAATTCTGGATATAACCACCTTCTATTAAACGTAAGCTAAATCACCATTTGACTCAAACCAGTGTTCTTCCTTGCTCATAAATCGTATTTTCTATACTTTATTGGAGACTCGCAAATGAGGGGCCGCCTCGGTGACAAACGGTCGTGTAAACTTTCCATGTTACCATACCTTCTGACTCAAACTCTGGAACGACTCCTGTTCAACTTGAACAAGTCGTATTCCTTTAAAGTGCCATATAAACTGTGTCATACTCTACGATGGGCCTTGAAACCGTAGGAACGTGCACATGCTCAATTTTGAACAACCGTGTTCTTTGGGTACCTTAACTCGTGCCATAAACCGTATAGACCGCATTGAAATTGTGGTGCGCACATGCTATGACAAGCTATACGACCGTGGGAACATCTTGACTATGACTGGAAGTCGACAGTTTATGTGCTGGTATAAGTGTGACCTACTTTGTCCAAGTTGTCCCTTCTTTACCTAAGCCTTGGGATTGAAGGACCGAGTGCCAACTTTGAAAGTCATCGTGGAGTGATATCTAGGCAACATGTTAACCATTCCATGTTCTACACAATCTGACTCAAAGTGGGATTATTCTCTTTAGCTATGTGGGTTCGTCTATTCTATTAGCATATCTACTCTGTGCAATTGAAAACATTCATTTACTAGTGTGAAGGCCAAGCTGAGTCAAGTTCATCGAAGCCACCCAACTGAACGAGGAGTTGCCTCGACCGATCGGACTTCGAGCAACCCGTTGCATGGCTAAGTCTAAACATCATTGTGTTTTGATTCCTCTGGCTGAGCGGAACGGGGCACTACATAATACACCCATAAGAAAATTTTTGTCCTCGAAACTGAGTATACACTTATCAACTTATCACTTATTACTCACCTCGAACTCATCTGGCGTACAATGAAATCTCTCGAACACATTTCCTATACGTTGCATCCATCAAAGTCGTGCTCCACGCCTTAGCCAATTTCTCCGAACAAGTAAGTCATTCTATAAAATCAAACTATTTTGCAACATAAACCACCAAGTCTCCTCTTTGTCCATCATGCGCTTCGTACTGCTACATCTTAAAATATGGGGTAACTTATACTCGTCGCACATACGGGCGCTCATTTCTAGGATAATCCTACCTGGGAAATAGTCCTTAACATTCCAAACCAAAACATAACCAAGTCTTTCTCCTATTCAAAATCCAACCAAAAATATTTTCAAGTCCTTACGTCAATTTCTCAACTGATCTTCAAACCTGACAGTATCAATGCCTCTCAAAATCACCCATATTGATACTAATTTTTGCTAACCAATTTGACTAATTTTTGAAGTTATCATTTGCAATGTTCTATCCTTCAAATATTTCTAAACCCTTTGAATAATCAATCAAAATATGAATATTCCAATTATGCACATCTCGAATACGCTCTTTCAAATATGATTTTTTTTCCAATCTTGATTATATCCTTTCAATTCGACCAAGTAAACATTTTGCTTGATTCAATCCTCGAGGCACATTCGAATTCATCGACACACGAATTTATTTTGATCACCAACTTTCTTCAATACTTAAATCTGGTCCAATAATTCAATTTGTTCTATCATTATGTGATAACTCATCTGATCAATTCTTTCATCTTATTTGAATTCAGTACACCACTTGAATTGGATTGTGCACATATTTAAGGCATTTTCGAAATATATGCATTTCAACCAAGCCTCGTAATGGAGAATCTGCACAAAACTGACATGTGCAATTTCCATCCTCAAGAACTTGTTTGACTTATTCGAATCGCAAACCATCTATCCATCCATAACTAATATCCAATATCGTTGCCCAATCAAATCCTACAAATCGTTAAAACTATCTAAGAACATCCATCGGATATTCATGCCTCAACTCTTATAACTAGCAACCCCAGCTCTATGATCTACCCAGGTGACTCTCGCTTAAATCAATCGTACCAAGTTTATCTTTCAACACAAGGACGTCTGCATAACCGCTGGGCTAACTCACCAAGTCAAAGTCAAAGTCAAAGTCAAAGTCATGCACCATCTCGTGCAACCAATATCAAATACTCACCCCCAATCCTAAGGTCAAACCATATTCGATGGTACATGGTGTTCTACCCAAAGCTCGTCTCACTCCGATTTCTAACTTCGAGCATAGATTTTCCTATCTACACTTGCAAGATTACGTTCAAAGGGGCCCGAGTCATTCAGCAAAGCCATCCCAGGGAATTTTATTCACGATCATCTTCGATCATGACCTGGTTCAACGATGCTAACTCACAACTCTCAAACTCGCAATCATTAATTCATTTAATAGACCTATCAATCCAAATTTATATACCTCGATTACAAAATTACAAGTCATAGTCCACCGACTACAAGTCGTAATGTCTGTTGACCCAAATGGATCACAGTCAACCTAATCTTGATAATTAACAAATCGATATTTGATATGATCCAACTCGACACATATTTTGTCATCAAAGCTACAAAACAGACGACTTACACACATCAAGTCGGACAATCATCATCGACGACTGCTCGACGAATACTGCTGGAACTTGTCTTTGGAATTCTATATTTTTATATTTTATTTGAGTCTAGGCTAGTGTACGTTGAGTCATACTGAGTACCTCAACCATAGACTAGATAACAAAAAAAGCCCCATAAACAAAAAACCAAACTACCAAATCCCAATAGCCCAAATGAGCATTCTGTCTCCAAGGAGGCGGAGTTCGGGCCGAACTCTGCCCCCCCCACAGAGTTCGGGCCGAACTCTGTCTCCTAATTTCTAGGAGCTGATTTTTAGGGATTGCTCATTGCAAGTTGTCCAACAGCCATAATTTTTGAATTTTGCACAGAGTTCTGGCCGAACTCTGCCTCCCAGGACTAGTATATATAGGCACCCTTTTCTCCCATTTCAATTCATCCAATCTTCTCATCTCTTCTCTCTTATAGCCTATACATCCCAAAGAGCCATACTCTTCTCATCTACTAGCCACAAAACTTCCCAAGTCTACAAGGTTCTCGGTGCGAGTCAATTAGAAGTTTTGTGCAAGAGTCTTCAAGAAGTCACTTGGAAAATTCCAAGTTTTGCCTCAGCGATCTTTTCAAGAAGTTGGCGTTCTCTTCTGTGTAAAGGCACGTGGTTGTAAAGCTATTTCACAAATAGTGGATTTCAATCCTGAGCTAGAGTTCTCAGGCCTGGACTAGTCCTCCACGAAGAAAACCAGGTTACAAATTGCTGTGTCTGCGTATGCTTTCTAATCTCTACTTTATTTTCGCATTATACTCTGATTAATCATTTACTAGTCGGGATTGAATATAGTTGATTTTTAATTGTTCATTATTTTCACAAGTACTCTATTCACCCCCCTCTAGAGTTGCCTACACGTACTTCAATTGGTATCAGAGCTCTGTTATTTTGATACAGGATTTATATCCTAGAGTTGATCCATGGCAACCACACATCCCATCTCTACCAACTATTATGAGGGTCAATCCACAAATAGGCCACCTTTATTTGATGGGACCAACTACATATTGGAAGACTAGAATGAGTTTTTAATCTTAAGTCTCTAGACTTTGACCTGTGGACTGTAGTCACTGATGGCTACAAGAAACCTTCCAGAATAACTGTCGACGGAAGTCTCCTCGAGAAACCTCACGACAAGTATACTGAGTAGCAGAAAAAATAGGCAAGTTTAGACGCTTGGGTTATTAATGCTCTTTTCTGTGCCATAGACATGACTGACTTCAAAAGGGTCTCCACATGCACCACCTCGCATAAAGTATGGAAGCTTTTGGAGGTGACTCATAAAGGGACCACTCAAGTCAAAGAATCGAAAGTCAGCCGTCTGACACAGGAGTACGAGGCTTTCAAGATGAAGCCTAATGAGACGATCACTCAAATGTTCACAAGATTTCTCGACGTCGTCAGCCCGCTATCCTCTCTTGGAAAAGATTATTCCAACCATGAGAAGATACACAAAGTGCTACGAAGATTGCCAAATATTTGGAACCCCAAAGTCACGGCGATCATCAAAGGCAATGATCTCACGGCAATGTCTCTAGAAACGTTGATGGGCAAGTTGATGACACATGAGCTCGATCTAAAAGACTTCGAAGAAATAGCTCCAAAAGAGAAGGAGATTGCATTAAGAGCTCATCGCCGAAGAACCAGCTCAGAAGACACCAATGATGACGACTCCGAAGGTGACGATCAAGCTCTCTTAGTTTGAAACTTCAAAAAGTTTCTACGCTTCAACAAAAAGAAGAGAGAACAAAGAGACGATGAGGAAGAACCCACCTGCTTCGGATGTAAAAAGACGGGACATGTCAAGAAAGATTGTCCCCTAGCAAAGAAGGAAAGCAGATATAAGAAGCCGTACAAGAAGCCTACTACAAGGAAGTATGCCAACACTAGCATCTGGCATGAAAGCGAGGCTAGTGATTCAGATGAGGAAGAAGACTCTCCACAAAATACGGCTAACATCTGTCTAATGGCGACTTCAGAAAAGGTAAAAGATTCTTATGATGATTTCTCATTTGGTAAACTTGGTGATGCCTTTGGTGATCTACTTGATGATCACAATAAGGTAATCAATAAATATAAACATGCAAAGGATAAGATCAAGGACTACAAAACCGAGATCCATAGACTTTCATGTTTACTAGAAGATGTTAGAAATACTACACCCACAGAAAACACTGAAGAGGTATCCAAGCTTAAATTAAGCTTACATGATGCCGAATCAATTATTCAGAAATAAACACTTGAGATCACGGCACTAAACAAAGAACTTGCTGAAGAGAAAAACAAGTTCAAAATTGCTACAAGTAGAATTCACGGTCTTACTGCTAAATATGATGAATTGAATGCTGTCTCTAAGAAATTAGAGATTAAACTGGGCAAGCAGGTTGTACAACCGCAAGTTCAGTCTCATAGTCACAATACGTACAAACACGTGCCAACTTAACACAAAAAGGCACGTCACCAGAAGAACACTCATCCACGTGCTAAACAAAATCATGCTTTCATGTACACTTATTCATATGCAGCACGTAAGACACATACACATCATCATCATGCTGCTGTACACAGTCACTATAATCATTATAGTTACCCTACTATTGCACATAGTCATTATAATCATTGTAGCTACCCCACTGATACACAGTCACCATACTCACACTACTGCTGCATGTAGCTATCATCACCCTACTCATAGACACTACTATCAACATGCTCCTATTATAAACATATATTCTAGATGCATATATTGTAACCTACATGAACACATTTCTTCACAAAATAGGATTAGGAGATTAGTTGATAGAAATATATATGCATGGGTATCGAAGACTAACATTTCAGGACCCACAAGAATTTGGATACCAAAGGTCACATCTACTCGTGATGTAGGTGGACCTTCCTTCTTCAACTAAAAGCAAGTAGATTTTTGATAGTGGGTGCTCGCGACATATGACTGGAGACGCAAATCTTTTCGCATCACTATCGATGAAGAGGGAAGGATATGTATCCTTCGGTAACAATTTAAAGGACTACATCATAGGTAATGGTATTATTGGTTATCCTTCTTCTCCTGTAATAAATGATGTCTGCTTAGTGACCGAGTTAAAGCATAACCTGCTCAGCATAAGTCATCTTGCTGATCATGGATATGATATTAACTTTGGAAAGAATAAATGCTACATTTATGATCGGTCAACTAGAGACATTGCTTTTGAAGGGATAAGAAAAGATAACATTTATATTTTCTATCTATCTAGAAATACTAACAGTGCAGGAAGATGCCTCTATGCCCACAAGGATGAAAGACTTTTGTGGCACCAGCGTCTTGGTCATGCCAATATGGATACTATATCCAGGCTACCGACAAAGAAGCTAGTAAAGGTCTGCCTGACATCACATTCAAGAAGGACACAGTATGTGTCGAATGTGAACTGAATAAGGCAACCAAATCTTCATTTAAATCCATAAACACTGTAAGTACTGCTAGACCCTTGCAATTACTGCACATGGACTTATTTGGTCCCAGTAGAGTAGCCAGTCTTGGTGGAAAACTCTATGCTTTTGTTATTGTAGATGATTTATCAAGATTTACTTGGATTTTTCTTTCTTACAAACAAAAGTGATACTATCTCTATTTTTAAAGTATTTCCTAAAAAGGTCCAAACCGAAAAAGGCTACATGATTACTCGTATCCGAAATGATCATGGTGGCGAATTCAAAAATTCTGATTTTGAAAAATTTTGTGATTCAAATGGTTTTAGTCATAAATTTTCGTATCCTAGAACTCCTCGACAAAATGGTATTGTGGAGCGGAAGAATATAACTCTTGGCGATATGGCTAGAGTTATGCTAAATCAATTCTCTCTTCCGAAATACTTTTGGGCAGAAGGTGTCAGCACAGCGTTGCCATATTTTGAATAGGATGTTGATTCGACCTATTTTGAAGAAGACACCCTATGAGCTTTGGTTTGGTAGGACTCCTAATGTTTCTTATTTTAGAGTGTTCGGTTGTCGCTGTTTTATCATGAATACCAAAGACAACTTAGGCAAATTTGATGCCAAAGCTGACGAAAATATTCTTCTTGGCTATGCGGCCAAGAGTAAGGGATATAGAGTGTTCAACAAGCGCTCAATGATTGCTGAAGAGTCTACTAATGTAAGTTTTGATGAGGACATTAGTACAGCTGTTATTCCCAACGACGATGATGAACCATCTACTTCGACATCAATAAATGCAACGTCTGAAACCAGCTCTCCAAAGGAATTACCAAAGAAGTTCCAATTCACTCCCTCTCATCCAAAGGACTTGGTAATAGGTAAAATGTCAAATGGGGTAACAACTCGATCCTCTGTAAGAGACACTATAGCTAGCACTGCATTCATTTCTCAAATAGAACCGAAAAATGTTTTAGAAGCTTTTAATTATGAATTTTGGATTTCCGTAATGCAAGAAAAACTCAACCAATTTGAGAGAATCCAAGTTTGGGAACTTGTTCCTAAACCTACTGGCCACTCAATAATTGGCACTTAATGGGTTTTTCGTAACAAAGTAAAAGGGGTCGGTTCAGTCACTCGCAACAAAGCTCGTTTCGTAGCCCAAGGATACAATCAAGAGGAGGGCATTGATTATGATGAGACGTATGCTCCTGTTGCCCGACTAGAATCCACTCAGATGCTTTTCGCATTTGTAAATTTTCAAAACTTTAAACTTTTCCAAATGGATGTGAAAAGTGCTTTTCTAAATGGTTTTATTAAGGAAGAAGTTTTTGTCAAACAACCACCTGGTTTTGAAAATTATAAATTTTCCATGTTTTTAAAATTAGGAAAGCTCTCTATGGCCTCAAATAAGCTCCTCGAGCTTGGTATGATCGCCTGAGTACTTTCTTACTAGATAAAGGTTTTTCAAAAGGGAAAGTGGACACTACACTGTTTATAAAATTTCTTGATGACACAATTCTTTTAGTTCAAATATATGTTGATGACATTATTTTTGGATCTACTAATGAAGGTCTATCAAGGAATTTGCCAAGTGTATGCAGGATGAGTTCGAGATGAGCATGATGGGGGAGCTTAACTACTTCCTTGGATTGCAAATCAAACAACTCTCACAAGGCATCTTCATCAATCAATCGAAATATGTCAAGGATATGCTGAAGAAGTTTGAGCTTGACAGCATCAAACCTATCAGCACCCCTATGGCTACTACCACAAAGCTGGAACCTGATGAAAGCGACAAACCGATCGATCTACGTAAGTATCGATGTATGATTGGTAGTTTATTATATTTAACTGCTAGTCGCCCCAACATTATGTTCAGTATTTACTTATGTGCTAGATACCAAGCCAATCCTAAGAAAACACACATGACCGCAGTTAAGCGTATCTTTAGATACCTTAAAAAAACTATTACGGTAGGCTTGTGGTATCCCAAAACCACTTTCTTTGATTTAATCGGATATTCCGATGCTGATTTTGCGGGATGCAAAGTCGACCGTAAGAGTACCAGCGGCACGTGTCATTTGCTAGGAAAGTCGTTAGTCTCATGGTTTAGCTAGAAGTATAACTCTATCGCACTATCCACAACAGAAGCTGAATACATCGCAGCTGGTCGTTGTTGTGCACAGATTCTGTGGATGCAGCAAACCCTTGAAGACTACAACTTATGTTTCAAGCACATACCTATTTTCTGCGATAACACTAGTGCCATTAATCTCACCAAGAACCCTGTTTGTCACTCACGCACTAAACACATAGAGATTAGACATCATTTTTTGCGTGATCATCAACAACAAGGCACGATTAATTGAGAATTCATAGACACTGAACATCAGCTAGCAGACTTCTTTACCAAACCACTGGCCGAAGAGCGCTTCAATTTTTTTTGTCGTAAATTAGGAATTTTGGATGAAACGGTTATTAAATAAATTGGCCTACGTAAATAACGATTATGACAGATATCTTTATGGTGACGCTGCTATGGGTACAAGCCGAAAGGGTTCTTCTGACAACAAGGCGTAAAAGTCTAAGCGATACGGTACACTAGTCTTCGGACTACCGCTAGCTGGGATCCGGCTCCTATAGCTACCCTATGGCAGTTTCATCGTAATGGTCGTTGTCATAAATCCTTATTTATTATACGGTTTAATTTTATTTATAATTAGTGAATTCAAACTTTTCTCAATTCCATTCTTTTTCATCAAAAATCTGCCACGTTTCAAACTTTTAAAATTTCATTCTTTTTGAACCAACACTTAGTCATTTTTCAACTGTCCTATGTTCTGTGCCCATGGAGGCAGAGTTCGGGCCGAACTCTGTCCCACACAGAGTTCAGGCCGAACTATGTGTCCCTGGTCATAGAACCTTCCCTGATGCTCAGCCATCCATTGATTTGATCCAACGGTCCAGATTTCACTTGCTTGGCTGCTCCTAAACCCTTTAAACCCGAAAAATACCCTGTCTCTTCACTTTATTATTCTTCTACCTTCCTCCAAACACAAAATTCTCAAACCCTAACACTAGAAACTCTACTTTTAGGGCTCTCCTTCTTCCCAAACTTAAGATTTCAAGCTTTTGGGGAGATCTCTTCCATATTTTCTCATCTTTGTGAGGTATATTTCCTATTCCTCTCTATTTTCTTGTCAATTATTTTAAATTCTCCATGGCTCCTAGACTTTTTGGAAGAGGCAAGAGAAGAAGGAGTGAAGGTGCTTCATCATCCAATCCTCCTTCTCCTCTTACTCCTCCAATCCATCCACTTTTTAATCCACCACCACCACATGACCCCAACACATTCAATGAACAAATTTTTGTTTCACTGGAGGCTACCAATGAATGGTTCAATGACTTTCGTTCAAGGAGTGTGTATACGGGTCATCCTATCAATTTCACAATATTTTCTAGATATGACTCATTGTTCTATGATCTTTGTCTAGATGAGTTAGTTTCTACATCATCTCTTATATATTTGAATGCTATCTAAATATTTTACTATAATCTCACTTTTGACGACACACGAATCTATTCTCGTGTCGCCGGAATCGACATCACTATTGATGATTTTGAACTTGCAGAATATCTCGAGATCTCGAAACCCAATTTTTGGAAGAAACTTGTCGATGCACGCAAGTTTTAATTTCCCGATGGATCGTCCCTTGAGAGTTTCAAGGATGATTTATGTACTCCCAACACTCGTCTACGCAAGTTACTTGCTAAATTTCTTAACCCATATGTCTATGAACTTCATCATATCATTTTCTCTACGATCTTGTCCAAAGCGGGATCGACCGATGAAGTATCTTATCTTGAGATCTCTGTACTGTATTATCTCCACTTCCATGTCCCTTTTAACTTTCCACGCACTATAATGGACTGGATGATTAGTGCACGGAAGAAACCTCGATCATTGGTCTACGTGCTATATTTGCCAATGATTTTTCGTGCATTCTATGTTCCTCTAGATGAGTGCCAGTTCCTTCCAGCCCCTGCCTATCTGTCTAAGGCAAGGCGGCTTCTAGCAGCGGTTGAGTCTCCTGCTGAGTCCGAGCATTCCGAATCTGATGCTCGGGCTGATCCTCCTGCTCTTGCACAACCTGCGCCCGAGCCACCTGCTACTCTCGAGTCCATTTAGACTATGCTACGTGATCGTTTCTTCTTAGAGGACGATCGCTGGACTCAGATGGACTATCGCACCACCTTACAGATGTAAGCTATCAGCAAAACTCTGCATGACATCCAGTACTCTGTGGCCTCTCATCCAATGTTGTCTTACCCCATGGTACGAGACCCTTCTCGCGAAGGTTATCGTATCGATGATGCCTGGGTCAGGAGGTATTTGGATCCAGATGCGGCATTTGTTGATCCTCGTCGCTCTGCCAGCGACCCATCCGACTCTGCTAGACCTTTCCGTGGTCCATGACGGCCGTGGTCCATTTTATGATGCTGCTGATGCTTATGATGTCTTTTGTTTATGCACTTTGTTATTTTCATTCAGTGATTATGTAGTTGAACACTATGCTTTTTACTACATTATGTTTTCTGGCTTTTATTTGGATTTTTTTACTAGTTATCTCTTAGGTTGGACTTGAGCTTGGTTATGTG
This sequence comes from Iris pallida, assembly GCA_029216955.1. NCBI lineage: Eukaryota > Viridiplantae > Streptophyta > Magnoliopsida > Asparagales > Iridaceae > Iris > Iris pallida. The sequence continues at coordinate 15,776 of JANAVB010020624.1, forward strand.
ATTGCATGGTTATTTTCCTACGGGGGAGCTTCTATCTCATTTTGCTAAATGTTAAAGGGGGAGAAATATATATGATATTTGCTTAACCATGTATGGATAAAATACTTATGCTATATTGTGCTACACTTGTGCTATATTGTTTGGACTAGTACTTGTATCAGGACTTCTCTATTTACGGGGGAGACGAATTGAGCAATATATGTGTCCAGGTATGAATGTTGTGATACACAAATATCATAATTTTGTCAATTATCAAAATGGAGAAGATTGTTGACCCAAACTGGATCACAGTTAACCTATTCTTGATAATTAATAAATCGATATTTGACATGATCCAACTCGACACATACATTGTCATCAAAGCTACAAAATAGACGACTTACACACATCAAGTCAGACAATCATCATCGACGACTGCTCGACGAATACTGCAGAAACTTGTCTTCGGAAGTCTGTATTTTTATATTTTATTTGAGTATAGGCTATTGTACGTTGAGTCGCACTGAGTACCTCAACCGTAGACTAGATAACCAAAAAACTCCATAAACAAAAAGCCAAACTGCCAAAGCCCAATAGCCCAAATGAGCATTCTGTCTCCAAGGAGGCAGAGTTCGGGCCGAACTCTGCCCCCACACAGAGTTCGGGCCGAACTCTGTCTCCTAATTTCCAGGGGCTGATTTTTAGGGATTGCTTTTTGCAAGTTGTCCAACGACCATAATTTTTGAATTCTGGACAGAGTTCTGGCCGAACTCTGCCTCCCAGGACTAGTATATATAGGCACCCTTTTCTCCCATTTCAATTCATCCAATCTTCTCATCTATTCTTTCTTATAGCCTATACATCCCAAAGAGCCATACTCTTCTCATCTACTAGCCACAAAACTTCCCAATCCTATAAGGTGCTCGGTGCAAGTCAATTAGAAGTTTTGTGCAAGAGTCTTCAAGAAGTCACTTGGAAAATTCTAAGTTTCGCCTCAGCGATCTTTTCAAGAAGTTGGCGTGTTCTTCTGTGTAAAGACACGTGGTTGTAAAGCTATTTCACAAATAGTGGATTACAATCTTGAGCTAGAGTTCTCAGGCCTGGACTAGTCCTCCACGAGGGAAACCAGGTAAAAAATTGTTGTGTCTGCGTATGCTTTCTAATCTCTACTTTATTTTCGCATTATACTCTGATTAATCATTTACTAGTCGGGACTGAATAGACTTGATTTTTTTAATTGTTCATTATTTTCACAAGTACTCTATTTACCCCCCCAAAGTTGCCTACACGTACTTCAATGTCGATTCTAATTCTTGCGTCATAAAATCTTAATCATATATTCTTCCATTTTGACTTTCCTCAAATTCCAATCCTACTAGTCCTCAATTTCATTCATCTATCTCATCGCAACATTGCAAGATCGTATATCAAATTTGAGTCATAACGATCCTTATCACCATGATTATCAAATTCGTCAATATTTTTGTTTTGTATAATTAGAGTCGTATCCATTCATGCAAACTTTAAGTTCTTTTTATCAAGTCATCTAAACATTTATTTATATCACCATCCCAAATTACATATAATCTAATTCAACAATAATATTTGACACGATCATCATTCCTCGAATCAAAGTACCCCAAGTTATCATATATCAATCTTTGATATGCCTCAATACCATCAATGATATATATAATCCGAAGATCTTCCTTTGCAACAAACTCTGAGTCATGCAACTAATACTATCATTGAAACTGGATATATTATCAGCTCTTATAAATTCAAAATCAATTTTGTTATAGCTATCTTTCAAACTACTTACCTGATCAATTCGTTCAAACCCTAAATATCGTATGTTTATCTATCTTAAGTCATCGAACAATTTTATCCAAATCCTTAGAATCAGTTTTGTATCTTCGAATCCAATTTTCTATGCAAGTTAACTTCCAATCATGCTGTCTTTTCTTAGTTAAACTTTGAGTTTTCAATTTTGTTCAGTTTTGTTTTAACATTTTTGTATACCATCGACATCGATTTTTTCGACTGAGTCATCCATTTCTTTAAGCCTTAAATTTTTGTCGATTCAATCTATCTACTCTTATAACTTTGCATCTCATACTCTGAGCAATCCTAATCTAACGTGCATCATTTCTAGTTTGCCTGAATCAACCTCGCACGAGACCTCAAGATCACTACTAACTACGTAAAACTCACTCTAAGGCTTTGCACTTATACGTCGCTTGCTGATAGACCCATTGGCACCTTGACCCTCAGTCGATCAACATTCCCAAGGATATTCCATACACCACTCAGGGATGAAGTCACTCGACAATTCCTTAAAACAATTGTTCGAATCACAACCGATCACTTTGAATCTCCATTCAATTTTTTTCTCTAAATCCAAGCATGTTCTATCTATATTGCACCGTCCACATCGTCGTCTGATAGCACTTCTTTTGCTAATTCCCCATATTTCATGAATCGAATCCAACACATTCTCGTCTGAAAACATTTTAATTCCATACACATCTTGCTGTCATCAACACAAAAGTAGGTGTGTATTGTCCAGCTCAACTCAGTCAACAGTATCTTACGTGAAATCATCTTCGTTCAACCAAATTTCCATCGTGAGATTTTACAAAATATATAGACTTATTGTGTGGAACATCCTGCGGAATATTGAGAGAGAGCGTCATCAATATCGATTGCGAAAATGACATTTAGTACGAAGACAACATCAAAGTTAAATAATTTAATCGAATGCCCGTGCTCTGCTACCACTATGTCACGTTCCGGTTCCGTAGAAGCGATCGTTCTCGCTACGGCGTGATGTCGTGCGAGCCTAGGTTGCTCTCGCACAAGGCGATTTCAATAATGATCGATTTTAGGCTAAACGACGGGGTCATCACATAGAAGTCCCAAAGCAGAAGCATTGAATAAAAAAGGAAACACAAGTATTTAAACAAAATCAGAACTTCTATTGATGACCAACGGAATTTACAAAGGTACGAGGCCAAGATTACAATCGCACAAGCTCATAATCTCTCTGAATACTATCACTCAGCTATCTCTCTCATCTCGCAATACAAAAGTTCAAAGCTTGCCACTTGCAGATGCTTCAGAAGGTGATGTTCATACATTATGTCCCATATAGGTGAACACTTCAATGCGGTCGCACACATCAAAATGCCAAGGTACTCGATGCCTCAGCGCGTCCATGCGAGCTATGCCCCGAGTGTGCTGATACCTGAACATGAACATCAAAATTGGTTGGGTATCATTACACAACCGTACTGGTGAGTGTGCCCCTCACCCACTGTCACCCTCATTTCCCGTATTTCCAGTATTTCGTATTTGTACTCGTATCTGGATTTTGGCATGTATTTTTATTTTTCTTAACTTGTGGAATTTTGGTATTTCTCGTAATTTTGTTTTTGGCATGGCTCGGTTTTAATTGGGATGGTTTGGTTTGGTTTGGTTTATTGTGTATTGGAACACCTTAGCCTATGCTCCACCCTCAACACACCACATCCCACCCTCTTTAAAACTCCACCAACTTTTTCTCTCTCCTCATAAACCTCCATTAATTTCTTCTTCTCCTTCCTCTATACAACACTCTTCTCCTTCCTCTACACAACACCCACCCCCTAGGCAAGTGCACCTTGCCACCACATGAGAACCCTCTTTTATTTGTCCATTTGCTAGATTAGGACATGGTGATCAACATTAGAACTTAGCATTTTGTGATTTGGAGTCTCCATTGTTCTAGATCTAAGTTTTCTTCATTTTCGGTTTTGCATGGTTTTGATCTATTTAAGTTGGATTTCTATGGGTTTTGATGTTTCCATGTGGAAGAGAGTTCAATTCCACCCTGGTTGGAACTTTGGAAATCCGGATTTGGAGTTCGGATGGCCAAGTTCTGATGCTTGAAGTTTTGGAGCCATGGGAGCTTCTTCTCAGCCATGGAGAAGAAGACCCTTTCCTCTGCGTGCGTGTTTTTACGCGTACGCAGCTCTCCTGCGTGCGTGACTTTTCTCGTACGCAGCTCTCCTACGTGCGTGACTTTTCTCGTACGCAGCTCTCCTGCGTGCGTGACTTTTTCTCGTACGTAGCTCTCCTGCGTGCGTGACTTTTCTCGTACGCAGCTCTCCTGCGTGCGTGACTTTTCTCGTACGCAGCTCTCCTGCGTGCGTGACTTTTCTCGTACGCAGCTCTCCTGCGTGCGTGCTTTCGTGCGTACGCTGTGCGTGCCCTTGTTCGTACGCTGCACCCTGAACCCCCTTGCTTAACCCATTGGCTCTTAGAGTTTTGGTCTTGTTTCTTTAAGCTTGGCTCTTCTATAGCCCTATATATTGATATTTTATTAGATATTTTACGCCCATTTTATATCCTTACGCCTTTTGTCATGAACTTGATTTTACTTAATATGTTTGGAATGACTATTGTACATGGCATGGTATGACAAGGAACTAGCATAACATGATAGTGGCCCGTCGTGGCGCACTCGTGACAAGTACCCTGACATGATTTATCTTAACGCTATTACGACGGCTACTTAACTTGACTTGCCTTGACACCGTGTGTGGTTCTTCCTTGCTTGCTTGTTAAATCCACTTGTCCTGTCTTGCATCATGTCTAGGATGGGACTCCTGAGTACCACGGTCAGGAGCACCTACTAAAATGGATTAAGGTTAATAACTAGAACAACACAGTAGTCATGAAGAGATGATACAGCTACAGGCAATCCCGTTACCTGGGCGCTCTTGGGATCTGTAGCCTGCCGTCGAGTAGGGCACATTTCCAGCACACCGTCGCGTGTTGCACCTTCTAAGTCACCTAAGGGTACATTTGTCTCCCGGGCGATGTACCCACCTGAATTCAACCCCTAATTTTCGACCTAGGTAACCTGGATGGTCTGCAGGGCTTGTGGCTGTGGAACAATCTCACTACATCTTGTTAGTAATTAGGACTGTGATAACCCTAGTTAGTTAAAGTAGTAAGCCGTAGTATCTGCTTGGCCGTGATTGATTGAATGTGGTATAACCAGTCTAGCCATGTCTTGATTCAGTACCAGACTGCTTCCGGTCTTGATTTCTTACATTATTATCTTGCCGATAAATGGTGGGAAACCAAGTTCTGTTCAGACGAAGGGTTACAACCCCGGTCCTTGTTAGGTTTACGGGTTGTAACCTGGCTATCGGAATAGTTCCATGGTTATCTCGTCGTATATCACCCTGCCATGTTTTCATAAATTCTAGTTTTAATATTAGATTTTTCTTGTGCTGATTGCTGGCTTTTGTTCTTATTTCGTGGCCCCCTTGTGGCACTTGCTCTTTCTGGGGTTGACCCAGCTGGTTTTGTGTGGCCAGATTTCGGAGCAGCTCCCGAGGATCTACCAAGCTTCCAGTCCAATGGTGGCGACTAGAAGGAAACCGGGCTACGAGTGGGTTTTCTATTTTGTTTCGCTCACTCTATTGTAAAGTTATTCTTTTGAGGCGTTTAGCCAACGAGCACCTGTTAGCTCGATGCACTTTATTTACTGTCTGCCTACGGGCTGTAAACATGATTAACAAATCCTAGGGTTGATCATGTATGACTTAACTCTTGCTAGTCCCCACATTTTGTACGACTAGCTTCATGATCAACTGAATATGTAATATTTGGGACGCCTTATTATTGTATATTTAATGATCATACATCTTGCGACCTTACTTACTTGCCTGTGATTGAGACATTAGGCTTGTTCATGACCATAAGAGACTGTTGGCTTGTAGTAAACCCTCATATTTCTAGACAGCCGTGACCGTATATCGAGGTGGTTTCCATTTCAATATACGTAGCTGGCTATGTCTGCCCCCGCTGTCATGCCCCAGAACCAGAATACTGGAGAGCGGGGGCAGACATAGCCAGCTACGTATATTGAAGTGCAATCCACCTCGCTATACGATCACGGCCAGCAGTCTCTTAAGGTCATGAACAAGCCTATTGTCTCAATCACAAGCAAGTAAGTAAAAGTTACAAGATGTATGATCATTAAATATACAATAGTAAGGCGTCCCAAATATTACATATTCAGCTGATCATGAAGCTAGTCGTACAAAATGTTAGGACTAGCAAGAGTTTAGTCATACATGATCAACCCTAGGATCTGTTAATCATGTTACAGCCCGTAGGCAGACAGTAAGTAAAAGGTGCAATACGAGCTAACAAGTGTTCGCCGGCTAAACGCCTCAAAAGAATAATTTACAATAAAGTGGGAGATCAAAAATAAACCCACTCGTTGCCAGGGTTCCGTCTAGTGGCCACCATCTGGCAGGAAATCCGGTGGATCCTCTGGAGCTGCTCTGGTATCTGGCCATACAAAACCAGCTGGGTCAGACCCCAGAAAGAGCAAGTGCCACAAAGGAGGCTTCACTTAGGAACTAAAACCAGCAAATTAGCACAAGAGTATAATTACAAAATAAAAGGCAGTAATTAAAGAGAAACAAGGCATGTGATATACGATGAGATAACCATGGGACTATTCAGATAACCAGGTTACAACCCGTAAACCAAACAAGGACCGGGGTTGTAACCCTTCGTCTGAACAGAACTTGGATTCTCACCATTTATCGACAGGATAAATTAAGAAATCAGGACATGTTATATTCTTGATATTGAATTAAAGTAAGGCACGAGTAATCATGTCATAACCTTATACAGGATCAGGACGAGACGAAGCTGGACTAGACTCCATCCAATCAATCAATCACGGCCAAGCAAGAGTACGGCTTGATACTTTAACTAACTAGGGTTATCACAGGCCTAATTACTAGCAAGATGCAATGAGATTATTCCACAACCACAAGTCCTGCAGACCATCCAGGCTATCCGGACGCAATCAGGGATTGAATTCAAGTGGGTACATCGTCCAGGAAATGCATGTACCCTTAGGTGACTTAGAGGGTGCAACACATGACAGTGTGCTAGAAATGTGCCCTACTCGACGGCAGGCTACAGATCCCAAGTGGGGCGCCCAGATAACGGGATTGCCTGTAGCTGGAAAATCTCTTCATGACTACTGTGTAATTCTAGTTATTGATCTTAGTCCATTTCAGTAGGTACTCCTGACCGTGGTACTCAGGAGTCCCTGTCCTAGACATGATACAAGACAGGACTGGTTTATTTGTACAAGCACAATCGCCCACGGTGTCCAGGTAATTATACAGGTCATGTCATGGAGCCGTCGCAACAGCTATTCTAGATAATCATGTCAGGTTATCATGTCGAGTGTACTAGTCAGGAGTGCGCCACGACGGGCCACTATCAGGTCATGTCAGGTTATTATGTCAGGAGTGCACCACTACGGGTCACTATCACGTCATGCTCAATTATTAATTCCAAACATATCAAATGAATTCATGATTTTCAAGTTCAGGACAAAAGGCGTAAGGATATAAAATGGACGTAAAAATATACAATAGGGGTTACAAGACAGAGTTAACAGTAATAATCAGCTAATAATAATAATAATAATAATAATCATTCAAGCAAGGCACAGGGGAGAGCCATGCGGCTCGGGACCACTGGAACTCATGCGGCCAAGAAGGGAGTAGCATACTGCTTAGTGAAAACAGGGGCATGCGGCTAGAGGGTAGGGGCGCATGCGGTCAGTGGAAGGGGAGGGCCCATGCGGCCAGGAAGAACTAGGTCTCATGCGGCTGACCAACCGCCAAGTATATGCGGCCCGGTCGAGTGGAGTCTTATGCGGCTCAATGAGGCGGGCGCACATGCGGCTCACGGGAAGCAAGGGCGCATGCGGCTGAAAGGAGCAGGGGTTTATGCGGCTCAATTCAGTTAGCGGCTGAGAGGACTCGAGTCCTCATGCGGCCAGCGGAAGACTGCGGTCTTTGCGGCCAGCGAGTGCTGTACATATGCGGTTAGGAGCTCATGGATGCATATGCGGTTGTAAGTGTTGAGTTCATGCGGCCCAGGGTGGGCGGAGTTCCATGCGACAGCGGGGAGTAAGCTTATTCGGCTGACTGGGTATGAGCCCATACGGCTCGGAAACTAGGAGGGGGGGTGCATGCGGCTAAGGATGGAAGAAGTCCATGCGGCCAAATGTGCCAGAGTCTCATGCGGCTAGAAGGGTAAGGCCTCATGCGGCTCAATACACATGCGGCCAGGAATACTTGCCGCATGAAATGTTCATGCGGTCAAGTCTAGCACAGTTCATCTTCTCCAATATTCAGAGAAGAAGAACGCCATGAGAGCCAAGTTCTCAAGCTCCATAAAACCCTCATCCGGAATCCAAATTCGAACTTCCATTGGTCAAAACTGGGCAGAATGAAATGCTCAACCACATGAAATCATCAAAACTTGGAAATAACAAGATTAAGTAGATCAAAATCCAAGAAATCCGAAAATGAAGTAAACTTAGATCTACAAGAATCTAGCCATGGAAAGTGAAAATGCCAAGTTCTAAAGTAAGATAAAATGCTGTAAGAAAGAGAATGAAACAATAAAATGGGAGTTCCCCCATGAAGCAAGTTGTACTTGCCTAGACCTCTCCCTCTCTCTGGTAGGTGCAGGAGTAAACGGGGAAGAAGAAGATGATTAAATGAAGAGAGAGAAAAGAGAACGGGTAATAAATACTATGGGTGGTGGTAGGTAGGGGGTTCACCTTGGTTCATGATGAACCAATAGCAATCCCAAACCGAATCAAACCAACCCGAACCAAGAATAACCAAGCCAAGGAAAGGCAACACAAGACAAAATACGTACACGTATTCTAAAAATACGCAATACGAACCACAGGCATTACACCCGCTCTCCAGTATTCTGGTTCTGGGGCGTGACATGGTTTAAGTGGTGGCCCATGCAGGTCTTGTAAGTCAAGAAATGTGAGGGTTTACCGAATAGATGTCTCAATCAGTATTCGTCCTTGATCTCCGCCCGTATTTTCAAATCCCTGAAATTCTTGCCCTGATTACATGCTTGTATCGTTGGTCTGTCCTGGTCCTTCCTTATTGTTTCCCTGTGTCGTCTTTCTCAGCGGCACTGTACCTGACCCTGCCGATCAGCAAGGAGGAGCACCTCCCGTGGACCAGCAGCAACCCGGAGATCAAGCCCAGCATTCCGGGGTAGCCTCCAGAGTGATACCTACTGGAGGAGAGTCACCAGTTCGGCCCGTCCAGCCCGCAGAGCCAGATGATAGTACCTTAGTAGGCCTCATCAGAACCTTGATAGCTTCCCAGGATCGTCGAAGCGACGCCCTGCACCAGACAGTTCAAGATGCTTTGACCCGAGGCGGACATCCAGGGAACCAGGCGGCAAACAGCTTCAAGCGATTGAACCCTCCTTTCTTCGACGGCACCGATGATGCGATTGCCGCGGATGCATGGCTTCAGGATACCGAGGTGATTCTGGAAGCTGCTAGGACACCCGAGAATGAGAAGGTGGCGGTGGTACGCCTGCAGTTGTTGGACTTGGCTCGCAGTTGGTGGGCGGCACAAGCCATGAGATTAGTGGCACCTATTGCTTGGGCTGTGTTTAAAGAGAGATTCCAGACGAAGTATTTCGATGCTGTGGCTCGGTACGACCTGCAGACCAGATTTACCAACTTGAAGCAAGGAGGCAGAACAGTCGACAGTTATGCATCGGAGTTTTCTAGACTCAGTAGGTTTGCCCCCACCTTGGTGGCGACCGAGTTTGATAGGGCCCAGCGGTTCCAGCAGGGACTGCATTTGGAGATCTTGTTGGCGGTTGAGCAGTTCGAGCACCAGACGTTCGATGCAGTCTTGAGAGCAGCTAGGAGGCATGAGTATACCTCCCAGAGGATCGTGGATAGGACCGGAAGTAGGAAGCGGTCCCACAGTCAGATGCACCAATCATCAGCTCCAGTCCCGGCAGCTAGGGGATTGACCATTGGAACTCCGAGGCGGGCGGCCTCAGTAACGTCGGTTCAGCATTCGACCCCGACGTACCCGCAGCAGCAGAAGCAGAAGCAGACTTCCGCGATGGGATGTTCTCATTGCGGAAAGCCAGGGCATGTGGTGGCAGACTGTCGTAGGGCGCAGGGATTGTGCCTGGCTTGTGGAGCAGCAGATCATAGGATTGGAGCTTGCCCGAATAGGGGTGGTTCATCAGCATCCAACCCTTCTAGCTCTTCGGTGAGAGGACCGGCCCCAGCACCAGTTCAGCAGCAGCAGTATCAGTCTTCGAGGCCCTTGCCGCCTCAGTCTCAGGCATTCCAGCAACAGCACCCCCAGCAGTATGCGCAAGCCCAAGCTCAGACCCAAAATAGGCAGAGAGGTTTCCAGCAGAGGGGACCAGCAGCCAGAGGATAAGGTCAGGCCATGATGATGGCTATGGAAGAAGAAGTTGCACCAGGTGAGGTTGTGGCAGGTACTATTCTCATCAACTCCTCTCCAGCGTCTGTATTATTTGATTCTGGTGCATCGCATTCATTTATGTCTGCACGATTCGCGACACGGATAGGATTGGAGCCCGAGTCATTATCAGTGAGGCTCAATATACTTACTTGTAATGGCCTTGTGGGAGTAGATCGAGTATTTTTCTCGTGTCGGATCGTAGTTAGCGGTAGAGAGTTCCCCGCTAGATTCATAGAGTTTCCTATGGCAGACTATGATGTAGTCCTAGGCATGGATTGGTTGAGGAACCAGTATGCTAGGATAGACTGCCATATTGGCAGAGTTGTCTTTAGTATCCCCGGCGAGCCAGAGTTTTCGTTTTCTAGAGGCGCAGTGGAGCCATCTTCCCCAGCATTGCGGATGGCAGTAGCAGCAGTACAGTTACCCCGGATAGTTGAAGAGTTTCCAGATGTCTTCCCAGAGGAGCTTCCAGGGATGCCGCCAGAGCGGGAGATTGAGTTTACTATAGACTTGATTCCCGGGACAGCACCAGTATCAGAGCGAGTCTACAGGATGGCGCCTTCAGAATTGGAAATTTTATACAAGATGATTGAAGAACTGAGGACCAAGGGATTCATCCGTGCAAGTGGATCGCCTTGGGGAGTCCCGATGCTTCTTGTGAAAAAGAAGGATGGTACGTCCAGGCTATGTGTTGATTATCGTACCTTGAATTCGGTGACAATCAAGAACAAATACCCTCTTTCGAGGATAGATGACTTGTTTGATCAGCTCAGAGGGGCTTCAGTGTTTTCGAAGATCGACTTGCGGTCGGGATACCACCAGATCAGAGTCAGAGAGCAGGACATCCCGAAGACAGCATTCAGATCGAGGTATGGACATTGAGAGTTCCTTGTTATGCCCTTTGGAGCGACCAATGCGCCGACCGTATTCATGGACCTCATGAATCGTATTTTCATGCCTTACTTGGATCAATTTGTGATCGTGTTCCTAGATGACATCCTGGTCTACAGCAAGAGTGAAGCGGAGCATGAGCAGCATCTCAGAGTCGTCCTCCAGACGCTTAGGGAGCATCAGTTGTACGCCAAGTTCAGTAAATGCGAGTTCTGGCTCGATCGCATATCATACTTGGGTCACATCATTACCCGAGGAGGAGTGGAAGTGGATCCCCAGAAGATTGTGGCTATCGAGTCATGGCCGGTACCCAGCTCAGTGGCAGAGGTTCGCAGCTTCCTTGGATTGGCCGGCTACTACCGGCGGTTCGTTTTAGATTTCGCAAGGATTTCAGCGCCGATGACCCAGTTGACCCGCAAGTATGTGCCGTTTGTTTGGACAGCAGAGTGTCAGGAATCATTTGAGAAGTTGAAGCGAGGTTTGATAACGGCTCCCATTCTCACCCTTCCAGATGTGACCGGAGGATTCACAGTTTATTGCGACGCTTCAGGCAGAGGATTGGGGTGTGTCTTGATGCAGCATGGGAAGGTAATATCTTATGCGTCACGTCAACTACGTGATCATGAGAAGAATTACCCGACCCACGACTTGGAATTGGCGGCGGTAGTGTTTGCTTTGAAGTTGTGGAGACACTACTTGTACGGAGATAGAGTGGAGATCTTTACTGATCATAAGAGCCTGAAGTATGTTTTCACCCAGAAGGACCTTAATATGCGGTAGAGAAGATGGCTCGAGCTACTAGTGGACTATGATGTGGATTTGCAGTATCATCCCGGGAAGGTCAACGTTGTAGCAGATGCATTGAGCAGGAGAGCCGGAGTTTATCTCCTGACGGCGCAACCAGAATTATTGGCAGATCTTCAGAAGATGGGAATTGAGGTGGTTCTTCCAACCAGCGTGGCATTGATGGCCAGCCTACAGGTTCAGTCCAGCATAGTTGAGAGAATCCGGGTGGCACAGTCAACAGATTCCAAGATCCAGCGACTCAGAGCAGAGTGTGAAGCAGGAAGAAGGCCAGAGTTATGTATCCATGAAGACGGTACACTTCGGCACGGCACTCGTCTTCGTGTACCCAGTGGAGATATCAGACAGAAAGTCATGGCAGAAGCCCACAGTTCACAATATTCTATTCATCCGGGTGGTACGAAGATGTACCGTGATATTCGTCAGCATTTCTGGTGGAATGGCATGAAGAGGGAGATAGCCCGGTTTGTCTCTCGGTGTTTGGTTTGCCAACAGGTTAAAGCTGAACATCAGAGGCCCGCTGGACTTCTTCAACCCTTACCGATCCCAGAATAGAAATGGGAACATATAACCATGGATTTCGTGACCGGATTGTCCAGATCTCCGGCCGGCAGAGATGCTATTTGGGTAATTGTGGACAAGCTTACCAAGGTGGCACACTTTCTCCCATTCAGAGTTGGACAGTCGACGGCGCAGTTAGCAGAGATGTATCTCAGGCAGATCGTCAGGTTTCACGGTGTGCCAGTCAGCATCACCTCGGACAGGGATTCAAGATTCACATCACACTTTTGGCACAGCTTGCAGAAGAGTTTGGGGACTCGCCTTCAATTCAGCTCAGCTTATCACCCGTAGACGGATGGTCAATCAGAGCGCACAATCCAGACTCTTGAAGATATGTTGAGATCCTGTACCCTTGACTTCGGTGGTTTATGGGAGAATCATCTGCACCTGGTGGAATTCTCGTACAACAACAGTTATCAGGCCAGTATCCAGATGGCACCCTTCGAGGCTCTTTATGGCAGGAAGTGCAGATCCCCGCTAGCATGGGACGATGTCGGAGAGAGGCAGATGCTTGGACCCGAATTGATTTTCCAGACGGTTGAAGTGGTCAGGAAGGTCAGAGATCACCTCCGAGTTGCCCAGGACCGCCAGCGCCATTGGGCCGATGCTCATCGGCGTCCCTTAGAATTTATTGTCGGCGACCATGTATTCCTTAGGATCTCGTCTAACCGCGGCGTCATTTGCTTCGGCTTGCGGGGAAAGCTTAGTCCTAGGTATATTGGGCCGTTCGATATTCTAGAGCGAGTAGGAGATGTATCCTATCGTCTCGCTCTTCTGCCGTCACTAAGTGAGGTGCATGATGTATTCCATGTGTCCCAATTACGACGGTATATTCCGGACCCGAGCCACATCCTAGACCATTCGGAATTGGTTGTTGGTACCAACCTTTCGTATGAGGAGAGGCCCGTGTCTATATTGGACCGGAGGAAGAAGATACTCAAGAACAAGACTATTAAATTAGTCCGTGTTGCTTGGGGTCATCACTCTCTAGGTGAGTCAACGTGGAAGCGTGAGGACGACATCCGATCGCGATATCCCTACCTGTTTGACTCGTGAGGTATAATGTCTTTCTTATGCCTTACGTTTTCCCTTCCTTGCTTGCATTGTATGATTGTATGATTGAATTGTTTAGTGTAACTTGCCTGTGCTTAAGGTAGCTTGTCGTGACAATCTCTAGCTCCTTGATTAAATTCCGAGGACGAAATTCTTTTAAGGTGAGTAGAGTTGTCACCCTCATTTCCCGTATTTCCAGTATTTCGTATTTATACTCGTATCTGGATTTTGACATGTATTTTTATTTTTCTTAACTTGTGGAATTTCGGTATTTCTCGTAATTTGGTTTTTGGCATGGCGCGGTTTGAATTGGGATGGTTTGGTTTGGTTTGGTTTATTGTGTATTGGAACACCTTAGCCTATGCTCCACCCTCAACACACCACATCCCACCCTCTTTAAAACTCCACCAACTTTTTCTCTCTCCTCATAAACCTCCATTAATTTCTTCTTCTCCTTCCTCTACACAACACTCTTCTCCTTCCTCTACACAACACCCACCCCCTAGGCAAGTGCACCTTGCCACCACATGAGAACCCTCTTTTATTTGTCCATTTGCTAGATTAGGACATGGTGATCAACATTAGAACTTAGCATTTTGTGATTTGGAGTCTCCATTGTTCTAGATCTAAGTTTTCTCCATTTTCGGTTTTGCATGGTTTTGATCTATTTAAGTTGGATTTCTATGGGTTTTGATGTTTCCATGTGGAAGAGAGTTCAATTCCACCCTGGTTGGAACTTTGGAAATCCGGATTTGGAGTTCGGATGACCAAGTTCTGATGCTTGAAGTTTTGGAGCCATAAGAGCTTCTTCTCAGCCATGGAGAAGAAGACCCTTTCCTCTGCGTGCGTGTTTTTACGCGTACGCAGCTCTCCTGCGTGCGTGACTTTTCTCGTACGCAGCTCTCCTGCGTGCGTGACTTTTTCTCGTACGCAGCTCTCCTGCGTGCGTGACTTTTCTCGTACGCAGCTCTCCTGCGTGCGTAACTTTTTGACTTTTCTCGTACGCAGCTCTCCTGCGTGCGTGACTTTTCTCGTACGCAGCTCTCCTGCGTGCGTGACTTTTTCTCGTACGCAGCTCTCCTGCGTGCGTGACTTTTCTCGTATGCAGCTCTCCTGCGTGCGTGACTTTTCTCGTACGCAGCTCTTCTGCGTGCGTGCTTTCGTGCGTACGCTGTGCGTGCCCTTGTGCGTACGCTGCACCTTGAACCCCCTTGCTTAACCCATTGGCTCTTGGAGTTTTCTCGTACGCAGCTCTCCTGCGTGCGTGACTTTTCTCGTACGCAGCTCTCCTGCGTGCGTGCTTTCGTGCGTACGCTGTGCGTGCCCTTGTGCGTACGCTGCACCCTGAACCCCCTTGCTTAACCCATTGGCTCTTGGAGTTTTGGTCTTATTTCTTTAAGCTTGGCTCTTCTATAGCCCTGTATATTGATATTTTATTAGATATTTTACGCCCATTTTATGTCCTTACGCCTTTTGTCATGAACTTGATTTTACTTAATATGTTTGGAATGACTATTGTACATGGCATGGTATGACAAGGAACTAGCATAACATGATAGTGGCCCGTCGTGGCGCACTCGTGACAAGTACCCTGACATGATTTATCTTAACGCTGTTGCGACGGCTACTTAACTTGACTTGCCTTGACACCGTGGGTGGTTCTTCCTTGCTTGCTTGTTAAATCCACTTGTCCTGTCTTGCATCATGTCTAGGATGGGACTCCTGAGTACCACGGTCAGGAGCACCTACTAAAATGGATTAAGGTTAATAACTAGAACAACACAGTAGTCATGAAGAGATGACACAGCTACAGGCAATCCCGTTACCTGGGCGCTCTTGGGATCTGTAGCCTGCCGTCGAGTAGGGCACATTTCCAGCACACCGTCGCGTGTTGCACCTTCTAAGTCACCTAAGGGTACATTTGTCTCCCGGGCGATGTACCCACCTGAATTCAACCCCTAATTTTCAACCTGGGTAACCTGGATGGTCTGCAGGGCTTGTGGCTGTGGAACAATCTCACTGCATCTTGTTAGTAATTAGGACTGTGATAACCCTAGTTAGTTAAAGTAGTAAGCCGTAGTATCTGCTTGGCCGTGATTGATTGAATGTGGTATAACCAGTCTAGCCATGTCTTGATTCAGTACCAGACTGCTTCCGGTCTTGATTTCTTACATTATTATCTTGCCGATAAATGGTGGGAAACCAAGTTCTGTTCAGACGAAGGGTTACAACCCCGGTCCTTGTTAGGTTTACGGGTTGTAACCTGGCTATCGGAATAGTTCCATGGTTATCTCGTCGTATATCACCCTGCCATGTTTTCATAAATTCTAGTTTTAATATTAGATTTTTCTTGTGCTGATTGCTGGCTTTTGTTCTTATTTCGTGGCCCCCTTGTGGCACTTACTCTTTCTGGGGTTGACCCAGCTGGTTTTGTGTGGCCAGATTTCGGAGCAGCTCCCGAGGATCTACCAAGCTTCCAGCCCAATGGTGGCGACTAGAAGGAAACCGGGCTACGAGTGGGTTTTCTATTTTGTTTCGCTCACTCTATTGTAAAGTTATTCTTTTGAGGCGTTTAGCCGACGAGCACTTGTTAGCTCGATGCACTTTACTTACTGTCTGCCTACGGGCTGTAAACATGATTAACAAATCCTAGGGTTGATCATGTATGACTTAACTCTTGCTAGTCCCCACATTTTGTACGACTAGCTTCATGATCAGCTGAATATGTAATATTTGGGACGCCTTATTATTGTATATTTAATGATCATACATCTTGCGACCTTACTTACTTGCCTGTGATTGAGACATTAGGCTTGTTCATGACCATAAGAGACTGTTGGCTTGTAGTAAACCCTCATATTTCTTGACAGCCGTGACCGTATATCGAGGTGGTTTCCATTTCAATATACGTAGCTGGCTATGTCTGCCCCCGCTCTCCAGTATTCTGGTTCTGGGGCGTGACACCCACCCATACAAAATTAACACGTTATTTTAGTGAGTGCAACTTATTCTTTTGTGGTCTTTCTAATTGTAGCACCCAGTTTCTAAAACGAAGGTAATTTTGAACTTCTGTATTTTTTTAATTATGTAATAATGTTATTTAAATCATGATATGATTTATGGAAATTTTTAATCAATTTAAAACTACTTAAAACCATGACTTGTGATTTTGATGTTTTGCTAGTGCAACCCTAGAGACTGCATGACCTAGAGACTAACCATGACCATGGGGACCTAGCCATGTGATTAGGATGACTAATTGATACTTTTTAGCCTAGGGGTATTTTGGTCATTTTGGACT
Organism: Iris pallida; assembly: GCA_029216955.1. NCBI lineage: Eukaryota > Viridiplantae > Streptophyta > Magnoliopsida > Asparagales > Iridaceae > Iris > Iris pallida. The sequence continues at coordinate 32,738 of JANAVB010020624.1, forward strand.
TTTTAATGAAAATGAATTTTGATTGATTATTATAGTGCTAAGTATTTTATTAGAGACTAACCTAGTTTTGACTAAACCTAGATGCTAATGATGTTCATGGAGGTTTAGTTAGAAGGTTAGAGACTTAATAACTAAGTTAGATTAATATCTAGATATTATGTTAGGAGATATTTTGGTTAGATATTATGTTAGAAACCTACTTTTGATGAGAGCCCTTGATTGAGCTAGAATTTTGTGGAGAAACCTTAGCCACTCACCTAAAACCCTAACCCTAATCATTTACCACAGCCATCAAGCCCATTCCCTCCCTATTAAATCACCCCTTCACAATTTCTTGCCTCTTTTTCATCTCTACAAAGAATCCCACTTGTGTTCTAACCCCAAACATTCACTAATTCTTTATTTCTCTACCAAATAGGACCAAACTAATTGCGTTGGACTCCCCTATCGTAGTAGAGGCTAGTGGAGGCTTGCTAGCAAGGATTTGAAGAGCTTTGGGCAATAGGAGTTAAAAGGAGGATTCTCATTTTAACCCTTTGCATTGAGGATTCACCCTCAATTGGTAAAACCTATCAAACCCTAATGAATTCCTGATTTTTCTTCATAGTTGCATTCATTTAGGTATACCCTGATTGTCCCTCAAGTTTGGTAGAAATTCGTGTCCATTTCGTGTCCGTATCGGACACGTATCGGTGTTTTTGAATATGTGTTCTATAAAATACCACTTAGAAATAAAAGTTAATAATTTTCAAAACTAATTACATGGGTTTGTACCTAATTTGGTGTGGATTACATATCAAGTTGACTGAGTTGATTTTAGGGTGTTTTGGACACTATTTTGGACATGGGAACTCAGCACGACACTATCGCGCAGTGTCCTGCTGCTCGAGTCCCCTATCTCACTGTACATGACACTTCAACACACCAATTTTGGTGTGCTCGTGGGGGCCATGACTGTCAGGCCACCCACAAGATTTCATGTGATATGATTGAGTATCGAGGGAGTTCTCGAGCTCGCACGGATTTTGAACTGTCACACACACACACACACGCACGCATATGAGCCCACTGATATGCGTTCCAAACTCGGACACGACACAACTTAGACACGATTCAGGCTACCCTAAACCTAGAACTAGACCTAGGCTACCCATTCGACACCACCACTTGGTGTCTTAGTGGACACACGTGTCCCTGGACGAGTCGACAAGCGTGCACGAGACAGTGCGCTGCACTGTCTCTGGCACCAAATTCGACCAGGTTCGTGGCACTTTGGACACAATGTTTTGACACTTTGTGGACACATACATGACCCTAGGGTCGACTCGAAATACCCCCCCACCTGGCACGATTGGTTGATTTGGTTTTGGTTGAACTTGGGTTCGAAAATATGGTTTCGACTGATACATGCTGTTTTGTATTTCGAAAATGAGAATATGGGTTAAATTCAAATTTGGGGATTTCAAAATGAGTTCATACATTTACTTGGGTTTTATTGTTTCCAAATTTGGGTTTTCTGATTTGTTTTGGTTATCGATTTGGATTTTGGGATTCAAAAATGGATTTATCTGATACTCGAAATATGGTTTCAAATGAGTTTCAAAATCCTGTTAAGTCTTGGGTCTTTATTTACAAGTCAGTTTTTTTGTATATATCAGCATGTATATCTGATACATTTAGGACTATAGGTATGGTTGTACAATATATCTATGTCTGATATATACCTGAGCATATATGTATGTATGTACTAATATCTGAAAGTATATTTTCATATCTATATATATGTTAGTTTCAGTTTTAGAAATGTAACTTTGTATATATGTGTTTGAATATATATGAGCATAGATATCTATAAGTTGTATATATATTTTGAGTATAGGTATATAGATAGGTTGTTGAGTGAGAGTTGAAATATTAGGGTTATGAGTTTCTCAGGTTAAGAGGGATCCTGGGATATGCTGGTTAGAAAGATGAATGAAGGAAGGAGGAAGGCAGTTGCAGCAGCAGCAACATCAGCAGGTTGTGGCAGCAAGGTATGCTGCAGTACTTTGCAGTAGCAGTGGGCAGTGAGAAGGCCACTGCCTGGCTCTGTTTGGCCCTGCCTAGGCATGGTTTGGCATGGCTTGACATGTTGTATAGCAGTAGCAGGCTTTGAGCCTTGCAACAGCAGCAGGGACAGTAGGTAGATGGCAATAGGCAAACCTTAGTTTTACAGGGCAGTAGCAGTAGGCATTAGGTTTGAGAGTGACTGTGAGTTGGAGGAAAGTTGAGTTAGTGTGAGAGTTATGAGTTAGTGTGATAGTCGTGATTTAGTGTGAGGGTTATGTGATAGTATGGGAGTAGGATATTGTGAGTGTGGGTTAAGAGTTAGAGTGGAGTTTAGATATAGAGGAGTTAAGGTTGTGGATACCAAGGATATAGTATAATTTTAAGTTAAATACTATATATATATATATATATATATATATATATATATATATATATATATATATATTTTTTTTTTAAGTTAAATACTATATATATATATATATATATATAAGGTAAGGTTAGACTTTAGGATTTTGCATATATATTATATGTAGGTAATGTAATACATGTATGAATGTAAGTATTGTAACTATATTGTACTAAGCCTAGTATATAGAGTGACCCTATAGATTGTTGTTTAGACTTTAGTTGACTAGCCCTAGACCTAGAATGACTTGGTATTGAACCTAATAGGCTAAATTGACTAGAGTTGACTAAAAGTCAGCATTGAGTCAATAGTGGCCAATTGACTTAGTTGACCAAACCCTAAAGTTGACCAATAGTTGACTATTGACCAAATTAACCCTTGATAGCCTAAGTTGACCAGTTGACCAAGATAGCCTTGTTGTTGACCTAGTTTGACTAGATATTGACTTGGTTTGACCAAAGTTGACCAAGACTTGACTTAAAATCTGGTAGTTTGCATTACAGATTTCCATTATTACAATCTGAGTACTTAATAACCTGTTTTACTCTAAATAGGACTCTGTGACACCAGTTCGGACATCTATTCATATCAGTCATTCTGGGTGACAGGCGAGTACATTCTTTGACCGTTTTATACTTGCTAGGATTTATATTCTTACTCTAGATTACTTTACATGATACCGTCACGTTATTATCACGGATTGGTACCCTATGGATCTTGTTATGTGATGTTATCCCCATCGGGGTGCATCAGATACAGTTGTCATGTGCTTTTTACGAATATCTTGTATTTCATGTACACCGCTATTCATGTATACTCTTGTGCAATCTTGTACTCTCATGATCACGTCAATAAACATGATAAAAACCTCTTGTACAAGGTAACGTAACTTGACTGGATCCTTGTGTATTGATTGGGGAGGGTGAGTAGGAAATAGTTGTGATCGAAATCCCATCTTGTTAAATCTTGTAAAAATTATGTATATGTCCCTTGCACACTCACATATGATGGAGTTACCCTTGCATTGTTCTAACCCGTTTATATAACCATCTCATGCTCTAAATCACAGGTTATATACAGTTCTTACTTATCATGTACATAGATATTTCCAGTTATCAAATCTTTCTTATTTTCATATATATTTCTTTACAGTCCATGTATCTGTTAGCCCAATGATTACATCGTATTTTTGAATATGGCTAATCAGTTAAATTTAACATAATGATGTCACTAATATTCATATACTCACTATCATGTTGCTACTTAAACTTAGCATTGTCCTAATTGTCCTATATTATATTGCCATGCTTGTATTGTACTACAACATATTTTGCTCGCCTAACATGTATTTGTAGACATGCGATAAGCATGATCTAACATGATCAAACCAGGACATAGGCAATGAAGAATTAATGATGGACCAAACTCTGGAAGACTGCTTATCTTTGGACGACTGCTATCAAGAAAAAAACACGTTATCAAGTCTGCTCAAATATCAGAAGAAAGGCGTCATCAGAGGGCTCTTGGTTTTTCTATTTGTTCCAAGTCTGTAATCTTTAATTTATTGAGTCAAGGAGAATGTGTACGTTGAGTCTCACTGTGTCATCTCAACCCCTAGACATATCTCTCCAAGCTCTACAATACAAACAGACCAATTCCTGAACCAAGTCCAAGCTCCACCAAGCTAAACAAATCCCAAAGGCCCAAAGACCATTCTGCCACCTAGGAGGCAGAGTTCGGGCCGAACTCTGCCCCCACACAGAGTTCGGGCTGAATTCTGTCTCCTGATTTTCAGCACCCTGATTTTTAGGGCCTGCTTGGTACAAGCTGTCAAACGTTCAAAAATTTGAATTTTTGGGACAGATTTCGGGCCGAACTCTGCCTCCCCAGAGTAGTATAAATAAGGCTTGATTTCTTTTATTTTATATTATCTTTCTATCTCTCACTCTCAATCATCTAAGCCTTATACTACCTGAGCTAGAGTTCTCAGGACTGGACTAGTCCTCCACGAGGGAAACCAGGTTAAAACTGCTATGTTTGCGTATGCTCTTCTTAATCTTTATTTACTTCCGCATTTCTCTCTGATTTATTTACTATCTTGATAGTTGTTTTGTGAAGGTGATATAGAGTTATTTTTTATTTAGTGATTATCGACACAAACTCTATTTACCCTTTCTAGAGTTGCCTACATGTTGTTTTAATTGGTATCAAAGCCAGGTTTCCATTGTTAGGCTTAACATCCTTAGAGTATATCCTTGTTAATTTTTCTATGGCATCGTATACCTTCTCCTCCGATAAAGAGGGTTTTACTTCTAGTAGCATAGACAATCATGTTTCTTCTAAATGCAATAAATGCTCTAAGTGGAAAGCCATGGCTAACCAATCCTTAAAGATTGTTAAAGCTTTTCATTCTACAAATGAAGAACTTTCAGAAAAGGTCATTCATTTAGAAGAATCTAATGAGTTTTTGAGAAATGAAAACAATGATTTATTATCTAGACTTGACTCTCAAAACTCATCTTGTATTTCATTAAAGAGTTTGAATGAGACTTTAATTTTGAAAATCAAATCTCTTTCCTCATCAATAGAAGATCTTAAGAAGCAAGCACATGAGCTAAATTATTTGCATGATTCTTCTATTAACTCATTAAAGAAACAAAATGATGATTTTATTTCTAGAATTGCTTTATTTGAAAAAGAGAATTATGCTTTAAATGCTAAATTTGATTCTTTTACTTGTTTGCATAATGATTTGCTATTAGAACATGATATTCTTAAGACCAAATCCATGCATGCTCACTCTAGAAACATTCATCATTCTAGTATGTCACATGTTCATAATCATGCTCATTCCGATGCATGTGCACACTCATTCCGATACATGTGCACACACTAGTATTAGGTGCTTTTATTTCTCTCGCATTGGACACATGAGTGTAACTTGTCCTATTCATAGAAGTTCTTCTACCAATGCTAGAGTAAATAGTATATGGGTCCCTAAATCTAACAAATGTGGATCCAAGTTTATTTGGATACCAAAGTCTTCACCTAATGTTGTAGGTGGAGCTTCTTGTATCAGGACATAGCACCGAGGAAGCGTGATGGTGGTTGCAAAGCTCAAAGGTCATCTTCCAAGCAATTGCACCAACATAAGTGTGGCCACTAGAGCCACTTTGGTAACATGCTAAACGATTCTCTTTAAATGGTTTATATTTGTTGAATCTAGCTTGTTTCTCTTGATGTCTTGCCACTAGTTCACATTAATATCCTTTAGTTGCTTATTATATAAATCAATGTGAGATATAATACTAGCATGCTTAGTTAATTTTCTTATTATTTCTCTTATCTAGCATGACTAGTTACTTAGCTTAAATGATTAGTTCACACTATGTAGTTTATCTCTCATTTTCTAGTAGTGTGACACATTTATATATGCATGCTCGTTATTCTTAATCCTTATTTATAAAGCACGCATATCACTTTAGTCCATAGGACCTTGGTTTTGATTTGAGTTAATATGATTTTAACTCTCCGTCTTTAAAAGTTTTGAGATAATTACTTCTTACCGGTTTTTCTTTAATATGTCATATTTATCTTAATCGGTATTTGTGCATATACGTGTTTAGCACAAGCTTCTTATACTTTCATTTTAACCTTGTGCTTACATAATATATTCATTATTGACTTTCATATTTTATTTTTGATTAAACCTCTTATGAATCAATTATGTATTTGCCTAATAAAGCCTATTTATACGTGCTTTTGAATTTGTGATAGTTTTTCAAACATTCATTAAGGATACATGACTATATTCATTAAATCTTCATTTACATGTAGATCATGTATTTATTATATTGATAACTATTTTTCTATAAATATCTTTATGTGGGCATATGAGTTAAGCTCAAGTTTTATATTATTTTGAAGAGTATCTATTCATACTTGTGCTTACCTCGTACTTTAGCTATTGATTCTTTTGACCAAATTTGTGTTATCTCTTCTTGAATCAATTAGCTTCTTCCTTAAAGTTTTCTTTTGATAATATCTTCTTACCTCTTGGGTGACTTTATGGACACATATCTTTTAATTGATTTTTGATCTTTTCATGCATGCCTATTTGTGATATATATATATATATATATATATATATATATATATATATATATATATATATATATATATATATATATATATATATATATATATATATATATATATATATATATATATATATGATTCTTAACTTCTGATATTTATTTGTTTTACTTTTGCAAGTTAGAATGTTGAGAGAAAATATTTATTAGTGTTTTGTTCATGACTTTTATGGAAGTTATTTTTATGGATTGCATGATTTTGTGCTTTACCTTGCTAAAATCATCGTACTTATTTTGAGTATGTATCTTCTATATATTTATCTCTATAAGTGCATTATGAAAATGTTTGTTTTGAAAATATTCTTAGCAAATTTTGATGATCATTCTTTCATTATTATTTGGGTATTTACCTTTCTTATACATAGAAATTTTGGATTTTGATGTTGTTTCATGATACTGCATATATTCCTTTAAATCTAAATTCTTAAAAGTAAAAAATATTTTAGGAACAAGCCGATAGGGTCCTTCTGTCATATAGGTGTAAATAGCCTGAAGCGACATGGTGTACTAGTCTTCGGACTACTGCTAGCTGGGAACCGGTCCCTACAGCTAACCCAAAGTGATCAATACTTTATAGACTTAAGATTTATTAAGGTCTATTTGCAACCATTATCTAGTTCTGGATCCACCCCTAAGTTCCAGAATACATCATCATATCTAGCTATAACTATTTTATTATTATTACCTAATGATGTTTTTGTATCACATGAGAATACATGTAATTGATATATCATACTTCTCATGTCCTTAGCTACTATGATTTGAGCTTATGTGTTGAGATTTTCTATTTCTAGAGAATACACTTATTTCATAATGGCAATAATATTTTGCACTCTCTAGATTGATCTATTATTTCATTATCTTGGGTTAATCTCAATACTTGGCAAAGAGATTTGTTCTATTGTGTTTTTATTTTCATGAACATCTCTTTCGTCCTTTACTTGATGGGAGTCTACTTCATTTACTTGCCATCTTATACTCTCATCCTTGCTTAATAAAGAGTATATAAATCATTTTGATCATTCAAAATGTTTCACCCTTATTATGAACTCTATGCTTAAGCATGTATTTTTAGTGTTAGTGACTTAAGATTTAATGAGAACATTTTTTCCTGTTAATGGTCTACCTCATTAATCTTAATTATTTATGTAGCTAGCTTGCTTATTTGTGATGTATTGTTAAGCAACATAATTTTTGTTCACTTTCACTCATCTAGCTATCTTCTTGAATTTCAATCTATATGTGATTTGCTAGTTTGCAAAACCAAGATTTATGAATTTTCTTGATGAGATTTGTATTCTATTTTAGATACATATGTTTGGTCTTTAAAATTAGTTTGACAAAATTTTCTTGTTTCCATTGAGGTTTGTGATTTATCGCTTTAACTTCCTTCCATACTAGCCATTGGTAAGAATCTCTTAAATTTCTCTCATCTTTTGAGTTGTGATTTTATCATATTATCATTATTTTGGAATAAATTTGCAATCATTTAAATGAGATGGACTTTTTCTCTCCTTATTTTTCATCGATTTGTAAGATTTTATTATAAATATGGATTTCAGATTTTCTCTTTTTAAGATTTTTTGGATCATGTTTAATATTATTGATAAATGATCCTAATGGTTGAGTAATCCTATATTATCTAATTATGTGGTTATCAAGTTAATTTATTACTCTACTTTGACTACTCGTGGATTACCACATATGCGCTTTGCTATTTGAACTTCATGGGTTTCTTTTAGCAAGGTTGGATTATTACCCGTTGATGGGTACATATGTGGTAAAATACACATAGTCCATGCAAAGCAATAAATTGGTTGATCATTTCTTAATTAGATAATCATGGACATGATATTTAATTTTTTTTGGGGCTATATTTTGACTTTCACCATGATTGATTTAATTGACCTTATTTCTTTTCATGATGATCTTCTTCTCAAAAGGTAACATGCATTGATATATCATATTTAAATATGAGATTCTTCTATATAGGTTAGTGTATGTCATCTTTTGATTTCATGTGCTAAAATAGAATATTCTTTTAATTTATCATCTTTAGTAGCTATTAAGTGGATATCTCTTTTTGACTAAAGATGACATTATTCGTTTATATAACGTTTCTATAGCCTTATATGCATTGAGAAAGGGGGAGAAATCAATAGTTGATTTACCCCTAGATCTTGAAGTTATTATTTTTTTTGCTAAGTGCTTTGGAACTAGAAACACATTTTAAGGGGGAGAAAATAAGTTGGTTCGATTCATTTATACCCTTTAATATGTCGTATACCTAGTTCATCATTGAGCCATATTTTTATTATTATTTTAGTGATTGAGGTTATGATACTGTTATTTTGTGAAAGGTTTATGAGAGTATATGCAATTGTTTTTGTAATATTATCTCTCTTTTTTATATGAGTCATCTCGTTAATATTAACTTTCGTATCTTATTTTGATGACTATTGTGCTTTCTTTGATTTAGCTTTCCTTGTATGCTTAATTGATTTGGCTTTCTTTGTTAAGGACTTACCCAAAATTCATGATTTTATCTATACTGGTAATAGTTTGAGGGGGAGCATTCAAGTCGACTGAATTTCTCTTTCTCAAATATTTTTCTCCTTTACCTTCATGTTTTTATATAGCATGATAAGGTAGTTGAGTTCAAATGCATGATTTTGGATAAGTAAATAGATTTGCAAATAATGAGATCATTTTATATCAATTGTTCTATTTTACATTGATCATTCGTTTATTTTGTTCCACTATTTATCTGTGGACAATTGTGACTATCATAGTTTCATTGATCAATGTTTCAAGTTTATACATTTCAATTGATATCAAGTTTATATATTTCAATATTTCAATGGGTATCTTTCTTTTTTTATATCTATTATTTGCAATTATCTTATCCCTATGGTTTTTGACTGAATTTTTTTTTCATAATTCTCTTCCAAAACTAGAGCAATATTTCATATTATACTATGTTTTTGGATGTCTTTCTTGGATTTCATGTTGGTAAACTATCTATTGATTATTTTTAAATTCTTTTAGTTTTACCAACTATTTGTGTGTTGACAAGCTATTTTCTATTTGGCACTCTACATTTGGTATGTAGTTTCTATATTTGTCTTTACACAATTCTCCTATTGTTCCTCATTTTGTATATCTTGATCATGATTGTCTATGCCTTCCTTCTTTACTTATGCTTGAGTTCGTTTTATCTCTGATTACGGGGAAGCTTATTTTTTTGATCATGTCAAAGGTGGAGAAATAAGTTTAAGTTAGCACACAAACTTCTATTAATATGTGTTTATTAGTGATACATGCATCTATCATATCTGTCTTAAACTTAACCGATTTTCTATAATAAAAAAGGGAGAGATTGTTAGCCCAATGATTACATCGTATTTTTGAATGTGGCTAATCAGTTAAATTTAACGTAATGATGTCACTAATATTCATATACTCACTATCATGTTACTACTTAAACTTAGCATTGTCCTAATTGTCCTATATCACATTGCCATGCTTGTATTGTACTGCAACATATTTTGTTCGCCTAACATGTATTTGTAGACATGCGGTAAGCATGATCTAACATGATCAAACCAGGACATAGGCAATGAAGAATTAATGATGGACCAAAGACGGCGTCATACAAAAATATTTCTCTGAACCGCCTAGCAACCTATCCGGGGACTCGCATCGGGTGTTCCGCTGCCCGGTCAGCGGACAGGGGTCGAGGAGGCAGCGCCCCCCGTTGTAGGTTCGGGGGCGAAGCCCCCGAAAGGTATTCAGATTTCCAGATCTGTTTATCTTTTGACGACTGGTATCAAGAAAAAAGACGTCTTCAAGTCTGCTCAAATATCAGAAGAAAGGCGTCATCAAAGGGCTCTTGGTTTTCCTATATTTTCTAAGTCTGTAATCTTTAATTTATTGAGTCTAGGAGAATGTGTACGTTGAGTCGCACTGTGTCATCTCAACCCCTAGACATATCTCTCCAAGCTCTACCATACAAACAAACCAATTCTTGAACCAAGCCCAAGCTCCACCAAGCCAAACAAAGCCCAAAGGCCCAAAGACCATTCTGCCACCTAGGAGGCAGAGTTCGGGCCGAACTCTGCCCCCACACATAGTTCGGGCCGAACTCTATCCCCTGATTTTTAGCACCCTGATTTTTACGGCCTGCTTGGTACAAGTTGTCCAACGTTCAAAAATTTGAACTCTTGGGACAGAATTCGGGCCGAACTCTTCCTCCCCAGAGTAGTATAAATAAGGCTTGATTTCTTTTATTTTATATTATCTTTCTATCTGTCACTCTCAATCATCTAAGCCTTATACTACCTAAGCCTTACTATTCCAATCTACTAGCCATAAAAATTCCTAAGTCCTAAGGTGGTCAAGTACGATTCAGCTAGAAGTTTTTGTGCAAAAGTTGAAAAGAAGTCACTTAAAAAATTCCAAGTTTCGCCACTGCGAAGTTAAAGTTGCGAGCGCTTCAAGTCTCGTGTCTGTAAGAAGTTGGCGTGCTCTTCTGAGTAAAGGCACGTGGTTGTACACTATTTTACAAATAGTGGATTTCAATCCTGAGCTAAAGTTCTCTGGCCTGGACTAGTCCTCCACGAGGGAAACCAGGTTAAAACTGCTGTGTTTGCGTATGCTCTTCTTAATCTTTATTTACTTCCACATTTCTCTCTGATTTATTTACTATCTTGATAGTTGTTTTGTGAAGGTGATATAGAGTTATTTTTTATTTGGTGATTATCGACACAAACTCTATTCACCTCCCTCTAGAGTAGCCTACATATTATTTTAATTGGTATCAAAGCCAGGTTTCCATTGTTAGGCTTAACATCCTTAAAGTAGATCCTTGTTAATTTTTCTATGGCATCGTATACCTTCTCCTCCGATAAAGAGGGGTTTACTTCTAGTAACATCGACAATCATGTTTCTTCTAAATGCAAGAAATGCTCTAAGTGGAAAGCCATGGCTAACCAATCCTTAAAGATTGTTAAGGCTTTTCATTCTACAAATGAAGAACTTTCAGAAAAGGTCATTCGTTTAGAAAAATCTAATGAATTTTTTAGAAATAAAAACAATGATTTATTATCTAGACTTGACTCTCAAAACTCATCTTGTATTTCTTTAAACAGTTTGAATGAGACTTTAATTTTAAAAATCAAATCTCTTTCCTCATCAATAGAAGATCTTAAGAAGCAAGCACATGAGCTAAATCATTTGCATGATTCTTCTATTAACTCTTTAAAGAAACAAAATGATGATTTTATTTCTAGAATTGCTTTATTTGAAAAAGAGAATTATGCTTTAAATGCTAAATTTGATTCTCTTACTTGTTTGCATAATGATTTGCTATTTGAACATGATATTCTTAAGACCAAATCCATGCATGCTCACTCTAGAGATATTCATCATTCTAGTATGTCACATGTTCATAATCATGCTCATCTGCAAGGTGGTCCGGTAATCAAGCTGAGTCCAGCGATCATCCTCTAAGGTGAAGCGATCGCGGAGCATAGTCTGGAGTGACTCTAAAGTGGCAGGAGGAGGAGGAGGATCCTGTCCCAAAGGAGGGGCATTAGGCTCATCGTTAGAGTGCTCGGACACAACAGGTGAGCCAACTGCTGCCTGAAGTCTCCGTGCCTTAGAGAGGAAGGCAGGGGCAGGTAAGAACTGGCACTCATCAAGAGGTATGCGAAACGCACGAAAGATCATAGGAAGATACAAAGCATAAACCAAGGATCTTGGTTTCTTCCTAGAATTAATCATCCAGTCCATCATGGTACGTGGAAGATTAAATGGTACATGAAAGTGGAGGTGATATAAGGCCGAGATTTTAAAGTAGGTGACTTCATCGGTGGATCCCGCATTGGGCAAAATAGTGTTAAAGATAATCCGATGAAGTTCATAAAAATAGGGATTGAGATATTTGGCCAAAAGCTTGCGAGGACGTGTGTTAGGGGTACACAAGTCGTTCTTGAAGCTTTCAAGGGAAGATCCATCGGGAAATTGAAACGATCGAGCTTCAACAAGCTTTTCCCATGAGTTTGGCTCTTGGAGTTCAAGGTGTTCGGCCAAATCGAAATCATCAAACGAGATGTCAATGCCCGCAACCCGTGAGTAAATATGTGTATCATCATGAGTTAGGTTGCAGTAGAACATTTGAATAGCATTACGATATATGACCGAGTTGGTTGTGACAAGTTCGTCAAGACAAAGATCATGAAAAAGTGAATCATATTGAGAGAAAATAGTAAAATTGATAGGATGACCCGCAAACACCGGACGTGTCCGAAAGTCACTAAACCATTCGTTTGATGCATCAAGTGATACAAATATTCGGTCGTCAAATGTGTTTGGGTCAAGTGGACGAGGTGGTTTGAACAACGGGTGGATAGGTGGTTGTTGTTCAACGGGCGGTTCAACACGAGGAGGAGCATTCGAAGAGGACGCTCCCTCGGTTCGAAGTCTCTTCCCTCGATTGAACAATCGTGGAGCCATGAAATAACAAAGACAATAGAGAAAATTGAGATGGAGAGAATTGTTGAGATATACCTTAATGTGATGAAGAACAATGAAGGAGAATGGTGAGGGAAGCCTTCTCCTTGAGTTTGGAGAATAGATAAGCTCTATGGAGGAAGAACTAGGGTTAGGGTTTGAGAAAAATATGTTTGGAGAAGTGGAAAAGGTGGCATTGGAGGAGAAGGAAGAGGAGAGCCCGAATATATGTGAAAGGGTTCCAATGGTCGGAACAAATATGGGCCATTGGATCAACTTATGATCAGCGGCTGAGGCTGCTCCCGGTTCTGGAACAGTCAAGCCGAATTCGGCCCGAACTCTGTATAAGGCAGAGTTCGGCCCTAATTTCGGATCCTGGAAACAGAACAGAAATCAGGCACAAAAATGATTAAGTTGAAAAAAGATTAAGTGAGAGAGACCAAAGGAAAAGTACATATACAAGATTGAGAAAAAAAATCCAAGTTGAAAAAAATTCTAGAAAGTTGATTTCGAAGCAAAGTGAAGTTGGAAAATCTGTATTTCAGCATGTGATAAATAAAAATGAACCATGTAATAAACAAGGAATTATGCCATAATTCAATATTTTGAAGCTGCCATGGGTTAGCTGCAGGGGCCGGATCCCAGCTAGCGGTAGTCCTGAGGACTAGTGCACCGGGTCGCTTAGGCTTTTACGCCTTGTTGTCAGAAGGGCCCTTTCGGCTTGTACCCATAGCAATTTCATCATAAAAGAATCAAGACATACTCGATATTTATGCAGGTTTATTTTATTTAATAATAGCTTCGTCTAAAATTCCAAGTTCACGACAGAGAAAATTGAAGCACTCTTCGGATAATGGTTTTGTAAAGAAATCTGCTAGATGATGATCAGTGTCAATAAATTCTAAATTAATAGTGCCATTTTGCTGATGATCACGCAAAAAGTGGTGACGTATTTCTATGTGTTTCGTGCGTGAGTGACATATGGGGTTCTTAGTGAGATTTATAGCACTAGTGTTGTCACAAAAGATTGGAGTGTGCATAAAAGATAAATTGTAGTCTTCAAGGGTTTGCTTCATCCACAGAATTTGTGCACAACAACGCCCAACTGTGATGTATTCTGCTTCTGTTGTGGATAGTGCGACAGAATTCTGCTTCTTGCTAAACCAAGAGACTAAAGTCTTTCCTAATAAATGACACGTACCGCTCGTACTTTTACGGTCGACCTTGCATCCGGCGAAATCAGCATCAGAGTAACCAAGGAGGTCAAATGATGTTGACTTGGGATACTATAGGCCCACTGTAACTGTACCCTTAAGGTATCGAAAGATACGCTTAACAGCAGTCATGTGTGATTCCTTAGGATTTGCTTGATATCTAGCACACAGGCAAACGCTAAACATAATATCAGGGCGACTTGCAGTTAAATAGAGTAGACTGCCTATCATTCCTCGATACTTACGTTGATCCACGGGTTTGCCGCTTTCATCTGGTTCTAGTTTAGTTGTAGTGGCCATTGGAGTGCTGATTGGTTTGACGTTGTCAAGCTCAAATTTCTTCAGCATATCCTTTGTATACTTTGACTGACAGGTTCCATTTGACATTTGTTTGACTTGCAGTCCAAGAAAGTAGTTGAGCTCCCCCATCATGCTCATTTCAAACTCGGTCTGCATACACTTGGCAAAATCTTGACAGAGCGTTTCATCAGTAGAACCAAATATAATATCATCTACGTATATTTGTACTAAAAGAATAGTGTCTTTGAAAAATTTTATGAAAAGTGTGGTGTCAATTTTCCCTTTTGAAAAACCTTTCTCAAGCAAGAAATTGCTTAGCCATTCATACCAAGGTCTAGGGGCTTGTTTGAGGCCATATAGCGCTTTCTTTAGCTTGAAAATATGGTCGAAAAATTTATGATTTTCAAAACCAGGGGGTTGTTTTACATAAACTTCCTCCTTAATAAATCCATTCAAGAAAGCACTTTTAACATACATTTGAAATAATTTGAAATTTTGAAAATTTGCAAATGCACAAAGCATCCGAATGGATTCCAATCTCGCAACAGGAGCTTACGTCTCATCGTAGTCGATACCTTTATCTTGGTTGTATCCTTGGGCTACTAGACGAGCTTTGTTGCTTGTAACTGAACCATCTTCATTTACTTTGTTTCTAAAAACCCATTTAGTACCAATAATCGAGTGATTTGCCGGTCTAGGAACGAGTTCCCATACTTGGCTCCTCTCGAATTGGTTGAGTTCTTCTTGTATAGCAGAAATCCAAAATTCATCATTAAAAGCTTCTAAAATGTTTTTCAGCTCAATTTGTGAAATGAAGGCAGTGCTAGCAATGTAGTCTCTTAATGATGATCTAATAGTTACTCCACGTGAAACCTCACCTATTACCAAATTTTCTGGATGTGACGGCTTGAAAGAGAATTTCTTTGGCAAGCCCTCCAGAGAATTGGTTTCGGTGGTGGTATTCATTAGAGTAGAAGTTGATGGCTCAACATTATCATCAAGAGTAGCTGCTGTACTGTTATCTTCATCAAAAGTCACATTGGTAGACTCTTCCACAATTAATGAGCGTTTGTTAAACACTCTATATCCCTTGCTCTTGGCAGCATAGCCAAGGAAAATACCATCGTCAGCTTTGGCATCAAATTTGCCTAAGTTGTCTTTGGTGTTAAGGATAAAACATCTACAACCAAAAACTCTAAAATAAGAAACATTTGGGGTTCTTCCAAACCAAAGCTCATAGGGTGTTTTCTTCGTAATAGGACGAATAAGTACCCTATTTAAAATGTGGCATGCTGTATTGACAGCTTCAGCCCAAAAGTATTTCGGAAGTGAAAATTTATTCAACATGACTCTAGCCATATCGCCAAGAGTCCTATTCTTCCGCTCCACAATACCATTTTGTTGAGGAGTTCTTGGACAAGAAAACTCATGATCAAAACTATTAGAATCACAAAACTTTTCAAAATCAGTATTTTCGAATTCGCCTCCATGATCACTTCGGATTCGAGTAATCATGTAGCCTTTTTTGTTTTGAACTTTCTTAACAAAAATCTTGAAAACTGAAATAGCATCGCTTTTATTTGTAAGAAAGAAAACCCATGTAAATCTAGAAAAATTATCAACTATAACAAAAGCGTAGAGTTTTCCACCAAGACTGGCTACTCTACTAGGGCCAAATAAATCCATATGAAGTAGTTGCAAAGGTCTAGTAGTACTTACAGAGTTTATGGAATGAAATGAGGACTTAGTTGCCTTATTCAATTCACATTCGGCACATACAGTGTTCTTTTTGAATGAGATGTCGGGCAAGCCTCTAACTAGCTTCTTAGTCGATAGCCTGGATATAGTATCCATGTTGGCATGACCAAGACGCTGGTGCCATAGTAATCTTTCATCCTTATGAGCGTATAGGCATCTACCTGCATTGTTAGTATCTCTAGACAGATAGAAAATATAAATATTATCCTCTTTTACCCCTTCAAAAGCAATGTCTCCCGTTGACCTATCATAAATAAAGCATTTATTTTGTCCAAAGTTAATGTCATATCCATGGTCAGCAAGATGACTAATGCTGAGCAGGTTATGCTTTAACTCGGTCACTAGGCAGACATCCTTTATTACGGGAGAGGAAGGATGACCAATAATACCATTACCTATAATATATCCTTTTAGGTTGTTACCGAAGGATACATATCCTTCTCTCTTCATCGATAGTGATGCGAAAAGATTTGCGTCTCCTGTCATATGCCGCGAGCATCCACTATCGAGAATCCACTTACTCTTAGTTGAGGAGGGAAGGTCCACCTACATCAAGAGTAGATGTGACCTTTGGTACCCAAGTTCTTGAGGGTCCTGAAAAGTTAGTTTTCGAAAACCTTGCATATATCTTTCTATCTACTAATCTTCTAATTCTACATTATGGTGAAATGTGTCCATGTAATCCACAATAAGTACATATAGCATTCCTATTTATGTTAGGAGCATGCATATGATGTCTATGAGTAGAGTGATGTGGAGTAACATGAAGATATGTAGAGTTAGCATGGTGATGATGTCTATATGTAGAGTGATGTGGAGTAGCATGGTGATAATGTCTATATGGAATAGCATGGTGATGATGTCTATATGTAGAGTGATGGTGATTTTGTGCAACATAGTGATGATTGTATCTATGTGTGGCATGATGATTCTGTGACATATGAGGATTATTTCTACGTGCATGTGGTTTGTGTGCTTTATGAAAGTGTGTGTATATGTAAGCATGATTACGTGCTGCAGGTGGATGACGTGGTTGACTAGTATGAGTAGTGTCATGCTTTGTGTGTATCTCATGTGATTGGGTTTGAGGTTGAGCAACCTGTTTTTCCAATTTAGTCTCTAATTTCTTAGAGACAGCCTGCAGTTCAGTAACCTTAACATTCAAACCACATATCTTAGTAATAGAAATCTTGTGTCTACTCTTTTCTTCCGCAAGCTCCGTGTTGAGTGCTGTGATTTCTTGTGTTTGTTGTTCAATGCGTGCTTCGGCATCATGTTTGCTTATTTTAAGCTTAGATACCTCATTTGTGACTTCCGTGGGTGAAGTGTCTCTAATGTTATCAAGCAGTAAAGAAAGTCTTTGAATTTCGACTTCATGACTTTTGATCTTTTCCTTGACATTTTATATTTACCAATGACCTTTTTATGATCATCAAGTAAATCGGTGAAAGCATCGCCAAGATCATCAAATGTGAAATCATCAAGAGTTTCGTTTGATACCTTGTCGGACGTTGCCATTAGGCACACGTTTGCAGCGTCTTGAGGAGAGTCCTTTTCTTCTCCGGAGTCACTAGCTTCGCTTTCATGCCAAATGCTTGTGTTGGCATATTTCTTTGAGGAAGCTTTTTTGTATGGTTTCTCATAGCGGTTGTTCTTCTTTAAGAATGGACAGTCTTTTCCGACGTGTCCCGTCTTCTTACAACCGTAGCATGTTGGCTCTTCTTCGTCATCTTCTTGTGGTTCCTTCTTTCTTCGGTTGAAGCGAAGGAATTTCTTGAAGTTGCGGACAATGAGAGCTTGATCATCATCTTCCGAGTTGTCGTCATCCGTCTCTTCGGAGTCAGTCCTTCGTCGGTGAGCTTTGAGGGCAATCTCCTTAGCCTTAGGAGCAGGCTCTTCGAAGTCCTTGAGGTCAAGCTCATGAGTCATCAACTTTCCCATCAAGGTCTCCATGGACATAGTTGTGAGATCATTTCCTTCTATGATGGCTGTCACCTTAGGGTTCCAAATCTTTGGTAGCCCCCTAAGTAGCTTGCGAATCTTTTCGTGATTTGTATATTGTTTGCCGAGCGAAGATAGAGGATTGATGATGTCGAGGAATCTTGTGAACATTTGCGTGATCGTCTCATTTGGCTTCATCTTGAAAGCCTCATATTCTTGAGTGAGACGACTTATCTTTGATTCCTTGACTTGGGTGGTTCCTTCATGCGTCACTTCTAGAAGTCTCCATACTTCGTGAGAGGTGGTGCATGTTGAGACCCTGTTAAACTCATTCCTGTCTATAGCACAGAATAAAGCATTAATAGCGCTCGCGTCGAGACTTGCCTGTTTCTTTTCCTCGTCAGAATATTTGTCATGTAGTTTCTCAATGAGATCACCATTGACAACTATCCTGGCGGGCTTTTTGTAACCATCGGTGACGATGGTCCACAGGTCGAAGTCTAGCGACTTGAGATAAAAGCTCATCCTTGTTTTCCAATAGGTGTAGTTAGTTCCATCAAATAGGAAAGGCCTATGAGTGGACTGCCCTTCACCGTGATTGGAAATCAAGGATTGTGTGGTTGCCATGGATCAGCTCTAGGATGTTAGTCCTTGTTGAGTGAACAGAGCTCTGATACCAATTGAAGAACAGATGGCAACTCTAGAGGGGGTGAATAGAGTTTATAACGATAATAACCAATTAAAAATTAAACTCTTTCATAAGCTGAAAGTAATCAGAGTAAATGCGGAAATAAATAAGGAGCAAGAAAGCATACGCAAACACAGCCGATTTTTCACCTGGTTTCCCTCGTGGAGGACTAGTCCAGGCCTGAGAACTCTAGCTCAGGATTAAATCCACTATTTGTGAAATAGTAGTTACACCCCGTGTCTTTTCTTCAGAAGAGCACGTCCACTTCTTACAAAGATCGCAGTGGCGATGCTTGGAATTTTCCAAGCGACTTCTTGAACTCTTGCACAAACTCCTGACTGAAAAGTACTGAGCATTTGAGGCTTAGGGAGCTTGTGGCTAGTAGATGAAGAAGGGTATGGCTTGTATGGAGCTTTAGAGAGAAGAGAAGAGAAGATTAGATGAATGAAAATGAGAGAATTCATGGCCTATTTATAGGATACCAGGTAGGCAGAATTCGGCCAGAATTCTGGTTGGAATTTTCAAAATTTTGGCCGTTGGACAACTTGTAATCAACCAACCCTAAAAATTAGGGTGCTGATTTTTAGGAGGCAGAGTTCAGCCCGAACTCTGTGTGGAGGCAGAGTTCGGCCCGAACTCTGTCTCCAGAGTACAGAATGGGTCATGGGTCCAATTGGCTTATTTGAATATGTGTGGAGCTATAGGATTTTGGGTATGGGTATAGGCTAAGTCTCAGATGCTCAGTACAGCTCAGTTTACATAAGTCTAGACTCAATAAAATTGTAAAAATACAGACTCAAAATAACTTGCATTGCAAATCCGAGCTGTCGTCTGATTTGTACTGGATGTAGTCTTCATGTGTCGTATTGAATTAAAACAAGTATCATGTAGTCAATTCTATCAATATTTGGTTGACTGTGATTTTGTGTCAACAATATATTAATCACATGATCTAGTCATCGCAAAATGTCGCTCGGATGTCGCTAATAGCGACTAACATAGCGACGGTAGTGATAGCGTCGCTAAATTCTAATTGTATCCCCCCCACCGATTCATTTCTCTCCATTTTCCTCTGTCACTGTCTCTCCTCCCCCCTCCGGCGCTCTCACTCTCTCCGACGGCGACTCTCACTCTCTTCGGCGACTCTCCTCCCTCTCCGGTACGTGACTCTCCCCCTCCCTCTCTCTCTCTTTCTCCGGCTGTTTTGGTTGTTGGTGGTTTGGGGAGGGTGCAGGTGGCTCGGGGGGAGGTGCAGGGGGGATGCGGGTGGTTGGGGGATGAGTGGGGGGTGACTGAGGGGGGTGGGGCAAGGGGGACGTGGGCGGCTGGGGGAGGGGAGCTAGGGTTAGGGTTCGGGTTAGGGTTCATTTCCTCCCATTTTGCTCTCTCACTCTCTCTTCTCCCCCCCTCCGGCACTCTCACTCTCTCCGGCGCTCTCATGCTCTCCGGCGACTCTCCTCCCTCTCCGGTACGTGGTACTCTTCCCCTCCCTCTCTCTCTCTCTCTCTCTCTCTCTCTCTCTCTTTTTGGCTGTTTTGGTTGTTGGTGGTTGGGGGGTGTGCGGGGCTCGGGGGGAGGGGCAGGGGGGATGCGGGTGGTTCGGGGGTGAGTGGGGGGTGGATGGGGATAGGGCAGGGGGGATGAGGGTGGCTGGGGGAGGGGAGCTAGGGGTAGGGTTCGGGTTAGGGGTGGGTATGTGTGGGCGGCTGGGGTAGGGGAGCAGGGGGGTGGGGGCGGCTGGAGGAGGGGAGCAGGAGGGGAGGGGAGGGTTAGGGTTCGGGTTAGGGGTGGTGTAGGGGGGGCTTGGTCAGGGGCACCGATAGTGCCAAAAAATATGATAATTTAGTAATAATTATTTGTTTTCCGACACCGAAAAATGTGATACTCCAATTCGAACGCACCGATAGTGCCGATATTTGTAACAAGTAGTTTTGTTGGTTGGTTAATTGGTGACATGGTGATCGGGACATATAGTCCCTACAGCCATTCAACTGGCGAGGCAGAAACTATGGTACGACATGGTGATCAGGACATAGTCCCTGCAGCCATTCGACTGGCGAGGCAGAAACTATGTAGCCGTAGATAAAGTTGACTGTCCTCTGACCCTTATCCCTCGACAATGATGATACGACAACCTGTCACTATATCTTATATAATAGTAGATGATATTTTAGTATGACCTTATGTGAGTTCATCTTGATTCTATTACATTCTTCAGATACTAGATACTAGATTCGATAAGAACGTATACTACACCATATGTGCAAAACATAGATGATTCACACTAATGTATGCTAGAATAAATTTTGGGTTGCGTTCTGAGACATCCGTTCTCACACTTAAAACACATATGAATTAGAACTGTGTGTCAATATTTGTTTTTGTATTTTTGGCGAACCCAGGGATTGGATTCTGTATTTTGTATTTTGGATTCTGTACCCTTTGGCTCGACAACCAACTGGAGAGGATACTCTGAGAGATCCATCTGAGTAGGACGTATACTCTGAGAGATCACCTTTACAAGAATGATATCAGTAGTGGGATTGAGTGTTGGAGAAGATATTATCAGACTATACGTCCTACTCAGATGGGTCTCTCACCGTTACTATTTTTTTCTGACAGCATGGTGGATGTGCTCCGTTAACAGATTCTTGCTCTGAGCCAAAACTTTGCCCCGGAGCTCAAGTGGACATCGTTCGTGTAGAGCTCGAGTGAGAGGTTCCTGATTCCTGACAGCATGGTGGTCTCCTTTGTTAAAGTATCCATGCTCGTCCCACAACTAATCAAATTTTTTTCCATTTCTAATCTCTTGAATATGAAGCTCTGCTTCATATTTGGCTCTACCTTCTGGTATATAAGAACCAAATGTGAAACAGAGTTTCATATTCAAGATATTAGAAATGACAAAATTTTCGATTGGTTGTGGGACGAGCAAGAATCCTTTGACAAAGGAGACCACCATGCTGTCAGGAACCTCTCGCTCGAGCTCTACCCAAGGATGTCCACTCGAGCTCCGGGGCAAAGGATTGACTCAGAGCGGATTTCTGGACAGAGATGACGAAAAAGATGGCTGCCAAAGCTTATGTAAGTTTTCTAATTCTTTATACGTATTATATTTTTATCATTTTGTATTACTGTAATTAAAATCGATCATTGCATCGTATCAATAGGTGATTTTGTACATTAGTTACAAGTGCTACTTAGTTAAAGTTCAAGTGCAACTTAGTTGTGTCTCTCTCTCTATCTATCTATCTCGCTATCAACGCTATAGTATTGTTCCCCTCGCAATACAGAATGGTCCGATACCGATACTCTGAGTATCAGACCATTCCTATGTGTATCGGTATCGCAATCACAATACCGATACTCGAGTATCACATTGATACTCAAGTATCACATCTGATAGTTCTCTTATTTATTTGTCAATTACTGTATTTCAGTTCTAGTTAGTTTTATGTGATTCTCTGATAGTTCTCTCATTCATTTTCAACCGCTCTCCCCTGTGAATATTGATTTTTCCAGATGACACCCATGACCCGCGAAGCGGCACGTCGTTTGAGGAAAATAGTGAATGCTGAGGTGGCTCCTCCTACTATTAAGGAGGAAGTGGCACCGGTAGCTAGTGAGACCGGGAGTTCTATTCATCCAGTACCGGTAGCTAGTGAGACCGGGAGTTCTATTCATGCAACACTTGCAAGGGACTACATCTCTCCTGCCGCCGTCGATCCCACTTATTCGAGGTGGTTGCGTGATCGTATCACTAAGCGTTTGCGTGAGCTGCGTGGTTCTCATTAGCTATTAGTACTTATTTGTTTTGGACTATTTGTATTGGATTGTTTTTGTATTAGAATATTTGTATTATACTACATATATGAATCAGTATTGTGTCAACCTCTGGATTGTATTGGACTACGACATGGTGATCAGGACATAGTCCCTGCAGCCATTCGACTAGCGAGGCAAAAACTATGTAGCCGTAGATGAAGTTGACTGTCCTCCGACCCTCATCCTTCGACAATGATGATACGACAACCTATCACTATATCTTATATAGTAGTAGATGATATTTTAGTATTACATTATGTAAGTTCATCTTGATTCTGTTACATTCTTCAGATACTAGATACTAGATTCGATAAGAACGTATACTATACCATATGTACAGAACATAGATGATTCACACTAATGTATGCTAAAATGAATTTTGGGTTGTATTCTGAGCCATCCGTTCTCACACTTAAAACACATATGAATTAGAACTGTGTGTCAATCTTTGTTTTTGTATTTTCGACGAACCCATGGATTGGATTCTGTATTTTGTATTTTGGATTCTGTATTTTGGCTCCAGCTCCATTTGCATTAATATACGGTACGACATGGTGATCCGGACATAGTCCCTGCAGCCATTCGACTGGCGAGGCTGAAACTATTTAGCCGTAGATAAAGTTTACTGTCCTTCGACCCTCATCCCTCGGCAATGATGATACGACAACCTATCACTATATCTTATATCGGATATTGATTTGGTTTGTTGAGGATATTATATATTGACATTGTTCGTTACGGATAGTATTTTTTTTATATTTTTTGTATATTCTGGAATGTATTGTGCGTGCCAGTATTGAGTGTTCCACCGAGGGGGTCGGCAAACCCAGGGATTGGATTCTGTATTTTGTATTTTGGCTCCAACTCCAACTCCATTTGCATTAATCTACGGTACGACATAGTGATCAGGACATAGTCCCTGCAGCCATTCGACTGGCGAGGCAGAAACTATGTAGCCATAGATAAAGTTGACTGTCCCGACCCACATCCCTCGACAATGATGATATAACAACCTATCACTATATCATAGTAGTAGATGATGTCTTAGTATTATATTATGTGAGTTCATCTTGATTTTGTTACATTCTGAGATACTAGATACGATAAGAACATATACTACACCATATGTACAGAACATAATGATCCACACTAATGTATGCTAGAATGAATTTTGGGTTGTGTTCTGAGCCATCCGTTCTCACACTTAAATAGATATGAATTAGTACTGTGAGAGCGCCGGAGAGAGTGAGAGCGCCGGAGGGGGGAGGAGAGAGTGAGAGTAAAATAGGGGGAAATGAATTGGTGGGGGAATATAATTAGAATTTAGCGACGTTCATACTAACGTCGCTAAATTAGTCGCTATTAGCGACGTCATAGCGACGTTTCGCGACGACTAGCTCATGTAACTATGTAGCCGTAAATGAAGTTGACTGTCCTCCGACCCTCATCCCTCGGCAATGATGATACGACAACCTATCACTATATCTTATATAGTAGTAGATGATATTTTAGTATTACATTATGTGAGTTCATCTTGATTCTGTTACATTCTTCAGATACTAGATACTAGATTCGATAAGAACGTATACTACACCATATGTACAGAACATAGATGATTCACACTAATGTATGCTAGAATAAATTTTGGGTTGTGTTCTGAGCCATTCGTTCTCACACTTAAAACACATATGAATTAGTACTGTGTGTCAATCTTTGTTTTTATATTTTCGACGAACCCAGGGATTGGATTCTGTATTTTGTATTTTGACTTTGTACGTATTTGGGGATATTCAGTTTTTTCGTTGAGGATACTGAGTTTGTACGTATTTGCAGATATTGATTTGGTTTTTGAGGATATTATATATTGACATTATTCGTTGCGGATAGTATTTTTTTAATATATTTTAGTATATTCTGGAATGTATTGTGCGTGCCGGTGTTGAGTGTTCCACCGAGGGGTCGGCGAACCCAGGGATTGGATTCTGTATTTTGTATTTTGGATTCTGTATTTTGGCTCAGGCTCCAGCTCCATTTGTATTCTGGAACCTATTTTTTTATATTTTTTTAACTTAGCGACCTTTTTAGCGACGTTAACAGTAGTCGCTAAATAGTAGTGACGTTAATAAATGTCGCTAAAAGCGTCGCTAAATGCTGACGTGGCAACACGTGGCACCAAATCTTATGTCAGCACGTCGTCGCCAAAACGTCGCAATAGTGTCGCTAAACGGCGACCACACGATAACGTCGTCTTTTATGTCACTAATTAGCGTCAACGTTAAAACGTCACAAATAACGTTGCTAATTAGCAACGTTAATAACGTCGCCCTAGCGACGTTTTCTCGTTTAGCGACACGTTTTTTCCGTCGTTTCCAAAACGTCGCCCAAAACGTCGCTAAATTCACTTAGCGACGTTTTCAACGAGTTTAGCGACATTTTGGAACGTCGCTAATCTGACAAATTTTTGTAGTGGTAGCTCACATTGACATCCTTTAGTTGCTTATTATATAAATCAATGTGAGATATAATACTAGCATACTTAGTTAATTTTCTTATTATTTCTCTTATCTAGCATGACTAGTTACTTAGCTTAAATGATTAGTTCACATTATGTAGTTTACCTCTCATTTTCTAGTAATGTGACACATTTATATATGCATGCTCGTTATTCTTAATCCTTATTTATAAAGCATACATATCACTCTAGTCCATAGGAAAAAGACGCCCTCAGGTCTGCTCAAATATCAGAAGAAAGGCGTCATCAAAGGGCTCTTGGTTTTCCTATTTGTTCCAAGTCTGTAATCTTTAATTTATTGAGTCTAGGAGAATGTGTACGTTGAGTCACACTGTGTCATCTCAACCCCTAGATATATCTCTCCAAGCTCTACCATACAAACAGACCAATTCCTGAACCAAGCCCAAGCTCCACCAAGCCAAACAAAGCCTAAAGGCCCAAAGACCATTCTGCCACCTAGGAGGCAGAGTTCGGGCCGAAGTCTGCCCCCACACAGAGTTTGGGCCAGAGTTTGGGCCAAACTCTGTACCCTGATTTTCAGCACTCTAATTTTTAGGGCCTGCTTGGTACAAGCTGTCCAACGTTCAAATATTTGAATTCTTGGGGCAGAATTCGGGCCGAACTCTGCCTTCCCATAGTAGTATAAATAAGGCTTGATTTCTTTTATTTTATATTATCTTTCTATCTCTCACTTGCAATCATCTAAGCCTTATACTACCTAAGCCTTACTCTTCCAATCTACTAGCCACAAAACTTCCTAAGTCCCAAGGTGGTCAAGTGCGATTCAGCTAGAAGTTTTTATGCAAGAGTTGAAAAGAAGTCACTTGGAAAATTCCAAATTTTACCACTGCAAAGTTAAAGTTGCAAGCGCTTCAAGTCTCGTGTCTGTAAGAAGTTGGCGTGCTCTTCTGAGTAAAGGCACGTGGTTGTACACTATTTCACAAATAGTGGATTTCAAACCTGAGCTAGAGTTCTCAGGCCTGGACTAGTCCTCCACGAGGAAAACCAGGTTAAAACTGCTGTGTTTGCGTATGCTCTTCTTAATCTTTATTTACTTTCGCATTTCTCTCTGATTTATTTACTATCTTGATAGTTGTTTTGTGAAGGTGATATAGAGTTATTTTTTATTTGGTGATTATCGACACAAACTCTATTCACCTCCCTCTAGAGTTTCCAACATGTTATTTCAGTATCTTACTCTTTTGCATGCTTTATATTTCCCAACATGATATGAACTGCGTGAGATGTATTGTGCTCGTTCCTGTCCTGACTGGACCTGTTGAAAATATTACAGATGATGATGACTGTCCTACCTTCTATGGGGCATATGAGGGTGACATTCAGGAGCTTGAGGAGTATCTAGCTCAGTAGATGGTGCCTAGTTTAGTCTAGTATTTATTCCTATCAGTTTGTATCGGATTGTTCCGATTATTAGTTGAGACTTAGATATATTCAGGACTTGTATTTATTTGTGTTGGATATCTATATGTGTGTTGTGATGACTTTACTTATAGGTTTAGTTCTTCCTTTTTATCTTATTCCATATCGTGCTCTATCTTTCCTAGACTTGTTATTGAGATATTGAGTTGAGATGTTATATTATACCTCCGTGCAGAGATGACAGGTTTATATATCTTGTTGTTAGATGTTAGATGATATAGATGACCTATACAACGTTCTATCGCCGACACTGTGGCGTAGGCTGGACGTACCCACGTTCTCGTGCCCCTAAACAGGGTGCGGATCGTGACACATTTTTAGTGGTGGCCCATGCAGGTTGAGATTCGCATTTGTGCGAAGTCGTGGTAGTACGACGACTAGTTGTACTGCTGCGCACCTGTGAGTAGAGTTAAGGAATATGCTTTAGTTGAGAGGATGCTCAATCACTGTTAGGACTACTTGAGAGATTCCTTAGATGACCCTTGAGAATCTCATTATGAATATCTCGAAATTCGATTCCAACAACTTCTGTTTATCTTCCTTGTTTGTTGATGAATTTGATTCTTGTTAATCAAGGTTAATTTAAAATATTCTAACAAGATGAATCGTATGGGCTAGGTCGACTTAGTTATGTAATCTAGAATCTTCTACAGTCACATTAGCAAGCATGGTGAGGACATACAGTCTGATTTTGGATATATTTCTCGATTATGGGAATTTAATGTTTTCGCAGCCAAGCTAGCGGCAGAGCAAAAATTTTAAATACCATTATTCTAGAGGTATGTACCTTAGTGTGGACTCTATGGTTATCGTAGCCCTGCTTACTAGTATGACGATGATTCTGAGTATCATGATTTTGGACAGACGCATATGATTATCAGATTTTATCTCAAGAAGGTTTATAAAATATCATTCTACCTTTTTAATTCAGTCTTTTCAAAAAAAATTGTTGTTTGTTCTTCTTCAATTAACTTAGGAGTAGGAGTAGTTTTAGTTGTTAGTATAATCCTTTGTGTAACTTTCTTTGATATAAATTTCTTTTAAATATAATGAATTGATGAATTGTGTTAGGATTTTTTGACTTAGAATTGCTAGTGTACTTCTGACCTTAGAATGATGACCATTGCAGCCAGTTTTTAGTTTCATATAAGATGATACTGCCTAACAGCCCTGATTGATTCATTGTTTTCCTTATCTTCCCAGTCTGGCACTCATGACCAGAGTCTGTCCCACTCAACTTGTTCCCTTGTACTACTTTTGTATCACAACTTCCGGTTCAATTTAGGCCATTCGACCTTTCCCACTTAAATTATGATTATCATATGCACATTACCGTGACTTTTAATTTCGGAGCACAAGACTAGTTGTTTTGTCAAAACCAATTTTGCATGCATAACCTAAACAAGACACCCTACACCCATGACCTTCGTGTCCCACTCGGACACACCATCTTGTGCTTCATTTACTTCACACGACTTTCCTGACACAAGATCCCATATTAATTTATCCCACGGAGTCACATTTATTTCCGACTCGAATTGGGGACACCTTTTCAACCTAAACCTGTCGAGCTAAATTTTGGACATAACCCATTTTAAGCCTACTACCCATATTTTACTTGTTGACCTTGTGTGCTGCTAGGGAGAGGCTTCGACCTTGATTGTTGGGGGTTTGACCTAGAAGGAGTACGACCATCTTAATTTCGAGGACGAAATTTTTCTAAGGAGGGTAGACTTCTAGCACCAAATTTCTAAAATGAGGGTAGTTTTGAAGTTCTATTTTTTTAATTATTTAATAATGTTATTTAAATCATGATATGATTTATGGTAATTTTTAATCAATTTAAAACTACTTAAAACCATGACTTGTGATTTTGATGTTTTGCTGGTGCAACCCTAGAGACTGCATGACCTAGAGACTAACCATGACCATGGGGACCTAACCATGTGATTAGGATGACTAATTGTGACTTTTTAGCCTAGGGATATTTTGGTCATTTTGGACTTTTTAATAAAAATGAATTTTGATTGATTATTATAGTGCTAAGTATTTTTTTAAAGACTAACCTAGTTTTGACTAAACCTAGATGCTAATGATGTTCATGGAGGTTTAGTTAGAAGGTTAGAGACTTAATAACTAAGTTAGATTAATATCTAGATATTATGTTAGGAGATATTTTTGTTAGATATTATGTTAGAAACCTACTTTTGATGAGCGCCCATGATTGAGCTAGAAATTTATGGAGAAACCATAGCCACTCATCTAAAACCCTAACCCTAATCATTTACCATAGCCATCAAGCCCATTCCCTCCTTATTAAATTACCCCTTCACAATTTCTTGCCTCTTTTTCATCTCTACAAAGAACCATATTCTTCCCCAAACCTTCACCAATTCTTCATTTCTCCACCAAATTGTGCCAAATAAATTGCGTTGGACTCCACTACAGAAGTAGAGGCTAGTGGAGGCTTTAAAGCAAGGGTTTGAAGAGCTTTGGGCAATATGAGTTCAAAGGAGGATTTTCATTTTAACCCTTTGTATTGAGGATTCACCCTCAATAGGTAAAACCTATCAAACCCTACTGAATTTCTGATTCTTCTTCATAGTTGCATTCATTTAGGTATACTCTAGCTGTCCCTCAAGTTTGGTAGGAATTCGTGTCCATTTCGTGTCCGTATCGGATACGTATTGGTGTTTTTGAATATGTGTTCGATGAAATGCCACTTAGAAATAAAAGTTAATAATTTTCAAAACTAATTACATGGGTTTGTAGCTAATTAGGTGTAGATTACATATCAAGTCGACTGAGTTGATTTTAGGGTGTTTTGGACACTGTTTTGGACACGGGAACTCAGTACGACACTGTCGTGCAGTGTCCTACTGCTCGAGTCCCCTATCTCACTATATACGACACTTCGACACACCAAATTTGGTGTTCTTGTGGGGGCCATGACTGTCAGGCCACCCATAAAATTTTATGTGATACGATTGAGTATCGAGGGAGTTTTCGAGCTCCCACGAATTTTGTACTGTCACACACACACACACGTGCTCGTATGAGCCCACTGGTACGCGTTCCAAACTCGGATATGACACAACTTAGAGACGATTCAGGCTACCCTAAACCTAGACCTAGGCTACCCATTCGACGCCACCACTTGGTGTCTTAGTGGACACACGTGTCCCTGGACTAGTCGACACGCGTGCACGAGACAGTGCACTGCACTGTCTCTGACACCAAATTCGACCAGGATTATGGCACTTTGGACACGATATTTTGATACTTTGTGGACACACACATGACCCCAGGGTCGACACGAAATACCCCCCCACCTGACACGATTGGTTGATTTGGTTTTGGTTGAACTTGGGTTCGAAAATATGTTTTTGACTGATACATGCTGTTTTGTATTTCAAAAATGAGAATATGGGTTAAATTCAAATTTGGGGATTTCAAAATGAGTTCATACATTTACCTGGGTTTCATTGTTTTCAAATTTTGGTTTCCTGATTTGTTTTGGTTATCGATTTGGATTTTGGGATTCAAAAATAGATTTATCTGATACTCGAAATGTGGTTTCAAAATGCTGTTAAGTCTTGGGTCTTTATTTACAAGTTGGTTTGTATATAGATCATCATGTATATCTGATACATTTAGGACTATAGGTATGGTTGTACTATATATATATGTCTGATATATACCTGAGCATATATGTATGTATGTACTAATATCTGAAAGTATATTTTCATATCTATATATATGTTAGTTTTAGTTTTAGAAATGTAACTTTGTATATATGTGTTTGAATATATATGAGCATAGATATCTATAAGATGTATATATATTTTGAGTATAGGTATATAGATAGGTTGTTGAGTGAGAGTTGAAATATTGGGGTTATGAGTTTCTCAGGTTGAGAGGGATCCTGGGATATCTTGGTTAGAAAGATGAATGAAGGAAGGAAGGAAGGCAGTTGCAGCAGCAGCAACATCAGCAGGTTGAGGCAGCAAGGTATGCTGCAGGACTTTGTAGCAGCAGTGGGCAGTGAGAAGGCCACTGCTTGGCTCTGTTTGGCCCTGCCTAGGCCTGGCTTGGCATGGTTTGGCATGGCTTGACATGTTGCATAGCAGTAGCAGGCTTTGAGCCTTGCAAAAGCAGCAGGGACAGTAGGTAGATGGCAATAGGCAGGCTTTGGTTTGACAGGGCAGTAGCAGTAGGCATTAGGCTTGAGAGTGACTGTGAGTTGGAGGAAAGTTGAGTTAGTGTGAGAGTTAGGAGTTAGTGTGAGAGTCATGATTTAGTGTGAGGGTTATGAGATAGTATGGGAGTAGGATATTGTGAGTGTGGGTTAAGAGTTAGAGTGGAGTTTAGATATAGAGGAGTTAAGGTTGTGGATACCAAGGATATAGTATAACTTTAAGTTAAATACTAGGTATATATATATATATATATTATATATGCATATGTAAGGTAAGGTTAGACTTTAGAATTTTGCATAGATATTATAAATAGGTAATGTAATCCATGTATGAATGTAAGAATTGTACCTATATTGTACTAAGCCTAGTATATGGAGTGACCCTATAGATTGTTGTTTAGACTTTAGTTGACTAGCCCTAGACCTAGAATGACTTGGTATTGAACGTAATAGGCTAAATTGACTAGAGTTGACCAAAAGTCAACATTGAGGCAATAGTGACCAATTGACTTAGTTGACCAAACCCTAAAGTTGACCAATAGTCGACCATTGACCAAATTGACCCTTGATAGCCTAAGTTGACCAGTTGACCAAGATAGCCTTTTTGTTGACCTAGTTTGACTAGATATTGACTTGGTTTGACCAAAGTTGACCAAGTGTTGACTTTGACCTAGTTTGACTTAGAATCATGTAGTTTGCATTGCAGATTTTCATTATTATAATCTGAGTACTTAATAACCTATTTTACTCTAAATAGGACCCTGTGACACCAGTTCGGACATCTATTCATATCAGTCATTCAGGGTGACAGGCGAGTGCATTCTCTGATCGTTTCATACTTGCTAGAATTTATATTTTTTCTCTAGATTACTTTACATGATGCTGTCACGTTATTATCACGGATTGGTACCCTATGGATCTTGTTATGCGATGTTATCCCCCTCGGGGTGCATGAGATAAAGTTGTCATGTGCTTTTTGTCACAACCTGCACCCAGTGTAGGGGCACGAGAAGTGGTTACGTCCAGCCTACGCCACAGTGTCGGCGGTAGAACGCTGTCCTAGGTCACATCCATCTAACAATATAAGGTACCTGTACAATATATACACTCCGAATAGAGGTGACAATATAAAGTATAACTCAATCACAACTAAGGAAGAAAGTACGATATGATAGATAGATGAAATTAGCAGAATCCATAGATGATAAATACAAGATAAGAGTGAGAACCAAATATCTAAGATAAATAACTCCACAATATCCAGAATAATAAATCCCCAAATAAGTACAAGTGTATCCAATAAGACATGATGATAAATAAGATACTGGCCTAGATAACTAGCCAAGACTACTGGGGTAATATCCTCTGCAAGTGCTAGGTCCTCCTGAGAGTCCAGCTCACATGTGTCATCTAAGGCCTGCTCCATAATAAGTGGGACACAATTCCTCAAGGTCATCTGTAATATTTCAACAGGTGCAGGCAGGACGGGAGCGAGCACAGTACATCTCACGCAATTTATATCATGACAAGAATATAATACAAGCAATAGAGTAGGATACATGAAACGCTGAGAATATACATGAAGTAAAAGAGAAGACTGTAAAGAAATATCTACTATAAGTAAAGAGCTACATTGAACTAGTGATTTAGAGTACAAGATAGACATGTGAACAACTTGATAATAAACAAGAGAGGTTGTACATGGCTACACTACTTTAAAAATGCCCACATGACTATTTCTACTCCCCCATCCCCAATCAATATACAAGGATCCGTTCAAGTTATGTTATTGTATATGATTTCACATGGGGGCCCATAAATGGGTGCACATGAATATAAACGTGGGGGCTCCGTGAACATGAGAGTAAATGAATCACGAGAGTGCACATGAATAGTGAAAGCACAGGAATACATGATAAAAGTGAAACGCACATGACATGATGTATCCGATGCTCCCGAGGGGGATAACATCGTATGAAAAGATCCATATAGTACTAATCCGTGTTTCCATCGTGATAGCATCAAGTAAAGTAATCTAGAGCAAGAATATAGTCCTATCAAGTATGAAACGGTCAGAGAATGTACTCGCTTGATATCCTGAGTATCTGAATGAAATACTGCCTGAGGAGTGCTGTCTGGCTCCTAATCATAACCGCACAAGTCACAACATATCCAAATTGATAAAATGAACTGCTATGATGCATTCTACATGATGTTGTGTCAATCTAGGCTAAAGTCAATCTTTGGTCAACTCTAGTCAACTACTCTAGTCAAACTAGGTCAACTAGGTCAAACCTAACCCAAACAAGTCTCACTAAGCCTAACCAGTCTATCCTAGCAAGTACACATTATTTACAAGTCACACAAGCTAACATAACACAACACTCATGTGTATACATTCCATATATACATAAACTTGCACATTAGGATACACATAGGCTATATTACATAGGCTATAAGCCATATGCACATATATATGCAACTCACATATTTAATTACCATATTCACATATCCACTAAATTATATAAGCATTATATATTTATATGCATATTACATATTCACACACAAGATTATAGATATTGTAAAAATATATATATACAAAATAGAGAGAGATATAGTGTCATGTACATATATGTGTGTGTGTGTCCTGTGGGTGAGTGTGTCAATCTCAGTTTGATTTCAGTTTGAGTGTGTGTGTGTAGATAGGGTGTTAACAATGTATTCTCAGCTTGTACCCATGTGTGAGTGTCAATATATAACAATTTAGTTCATGTGTGTGTGTGTCAATAGGGCATATTCATGTGTGTATCCATATTGCTCTCAGTTTTTCAGGTTAATGTGTGAGTGTGTGTACAGTGCAACAATGGATAGGAATTCAGATTTGTGTGTGTGTAGATACGTAGAAATCAATGTGTGTACACAAAATCAGTGCTGCATTGCTCATATTTCAGTTTCAGTGTTCTGTGTGTGTACATGAGTGAATAGGAAATCATCACATGTTCCAGGTTTTGCATAAGTGCATGAGTGTGTGTGTGAACATTGTTCTCCAATTTTGTACAGACAAATCAGTAAACCACATGGCAATTTCAATTCTCAGGAAAAAGAACAGTGCATATATATAACAGTTGCAATTTCTCAGGTTTTGTAGTGTATGTGTGAGTGATACCATGTGTGTGTGGATGAGCTAACAGTGTGTGTCAATAGAGGGTGTGTGTTCAGTTTCAGGATTTTAGTGAAATGAATGGGTGCCATGCTTGTGTGTGTGTAAACATATATGTATGAGTGTGTGTGTAGCATAGATGACAGTAAGAGTGTGTTTGTGTGCATACAACCTAGGGTAGGGTGTTCTGAGATCAGCCATGTGTGAGTGAGTGATGTGTGTCAATGTGAAAAACAGTGTAAATAACAGTAGCTATTTAGTTCTCAGATTTTTGGATGTGTATGAGTGTTAGGAAATCAGTAGGGAACATAGATTCTTAGTTTAACAGTGCAAATGCACATGTATTCTCAGGAAAATTTTAATTCAATTATACATAGCAGTTTTCAGGATTCCAGTTTACACATATCAGTCCCAAATCAATTCAAAAAATCAATGAATCCCTAATCAATATGAACCCTAACATGTATATTAATCCTTACATATATAAGTGAACTATTTATGATAATTAATCATCAACAAAACAGTAAAATAATACATTTTAAATCTCAGATTTCAATAACAGTGTACTATGTATCAATATATTGGGGAAAACCAAATTCGAAGTCCAAATTCAAAAGATAATCCCAAACTAATGGTTGGTAAACCATGTGTTACATATGAGCATGCATTATAGTGTGTGTCTTGTCCCCAAAGTGGGACACAACGTGTCCAATCAAAATTAATACACACGAATACACAGAACTGTGCACAGTCTCGTGCACGCGTGTCTAGCACACGACACACGATACGACACAATACGAGTGCATGTCCACACACTCGCCTAGGGTAGGGCTATAACCCTGACACCCTGAATCGTGTCCATGAGACACCAAGACACGACACGAAGCCCGTGTCAGCAGTGCCTGTGGCTCACGCGCATCGCAGGCAATGGCCAGTACGGCCCGATAGCATGTCCGACTCGACACGACGCGACTCGAGACTCGAGGGGGCTTGTGTCAGTCACTGACCCTCAGTCCTCGCCAAGTTGCACGTGTCGAATCGCCGTGTCTAAGGAGAAATTCAACCCGAGCAGCAGAACAGTGTCCATGGCTGCTGCGGCGTGTTCATGTCCTCGTGCTGACATGACACGACACTAAAATTACCCACAACCAATACGAAATCAAAGACGACCTATAGATCTACAAATCCAAAAAATAATTTGAAAACAGCACAAAAATACTGAGTGAAGCATTTCATCGAACACCTAGTTCTAGGTTAGGATACGTGTCCGATACGGACACGAAATCAAATACAATTGACACGAAACTTATACTACAGCTAGGGGACACCTAGATCTAGGCTACCATGCAAAGAAAACATAATTTAATTACAATTTGAAGGGTTTACCTATAGGGTGTCAAATGGAAAGAAAAGCCCCAAATCGATTGATTCCCATTGCTAGCCAAATCCTCCAAATTGTTCCCAAACTGAAATTACTCTCCATGAATATCAAGTAGAGGCTAATTAGATTCTAATGCAAAAGATTTGAATCAAAAAGAAATAAAAATGCGAGAGTTATGAATTGGGGAAGAATAGGAATACCTTTCCTTTCAAGAAGTTGGTTCCACACAAAAGAGGCAAGAACAAGTGAAAGAGAGATTTTATAGGGGAACCAATGTTGGCCGGCCACTTATGGCTAAGTTAGGGTTAGGGTTTCATGGCATGGGCCTTGGGCCAAGTTGCATTAGTCATGGAAATAAATTCCTAAGTCATAAGTCATTGAACCTATTCATTATTCTCCTATTTCAAACTTGATTCTAAATGACTAAAATTAAGTTGAGTTAAGTTAGACTAGGGTCCCACCATGCTAACCAAGTCACCATAGCTAGAGTCAACATCTAGGTTAGTCTCCAAAATCTCAACTAACAAATGTCAAAAATAACAATTACCACTTCAATAAATCAAAATAAATTCAAATTAACAAAATGATCAAAATACCCTCAAGCTAAAATGTGGTAGTGACAAATCTACCCCCAAAAGAATTTTGTCCTCGAAATTAAAAGGCAAAACTAAACTGATGATAAGGATAGACAATCATACCTCAAGGTCCAAAAATATATGGATATCGCTCGCGCATCTCATCCTCCTGCTCCCAGGTAGACTCTCCTGGAGAATAATGCCTCCATGCGACGCGAACCAAGGATATCACCTGGTTTTTCAGTACCTTCTCTCGACGATCCAGAATCTCCACTGGCTGCTCTGGATAACTGAGAGTAGGTCCCTCCTCAATCTCCGAATGGTCAAGTACATAGCTAGGATCAGCTACATACCGTCTCAACTGTGATACGTGGAATACGTTATGGACACCCACTAGTGCAGGTGGCAAGTCTAGCCTGTATGTCACGTCACCGACACTCCCGCTGATCACGAAAGGTCCGATGAAGCGCGAGCTAAGCTTCCCACCTCCACCAAAACGTATGGTACCACGAGTCGAAGATGTCCTCAGAAAAACCATGTCTCCGACCTAAACATAAGCAAGGTCTCAAGTTACTAAATAATCAAACATGATCAAACAAACACAAACAAACAACCTACTTCTAATCCTATCTCTAATCCGTACCTCAAACTCCGAAGGCCTTCAGTAGCTATCACCCCAATGCCGATGTCTGTTCTGTGCCACACGACGTCTGTCTCTGATGAGATTCACCTTCTCGGCTGCGTCAGCAACCATCTCAGGTCCCAATAAAGCTCGCTCACCAACATCATCCCAATATAAGGGTATATGACACATACGCCCGTACAACGCCTCGAAAGGTGACATCTTAATGCTGGCCTAAAAACTGTTGTTGTAAGCAAACTCCACCAAGTGCAGGTGATCCTCCCAGGATCCTCCAAAATCTAAGACGTACATCCGCAGCATGTCCTCGAGCATCTGAATAGTCCTCTCTGACTGTCCGTCTGTCTGAGGGTGGTATATAGTACTAAACTTGAGCTGAGTGTCCAAACTAGTCTGCAGACTCCGCCAGAAATAAGAAGTAAAGCGACTATCCCGATCCGAGACGATGCTGACCGAAACTCCATGAATCCTGACAATCTACTGCATGTACATCTCTGTAAGCCTCTCAGTAGACGTACCCACTTTAAATGGCAAAAGTGGGCCAATTTGGTCAACCTGTCTACAATGACCCAAATTACGTCTTTCCCTCCTGTGTACGCGGCAATCCAGATACAAAATCCATCGTGATATGCTCCCACTTCCACTCTGGAATGGGCAATGGCTGCAACAAATCTCCTGGCCTCTGTCTCTCTTCCTTGACCTGCTGACAGACCAAGCACCTGGCTACGAAACGAGCTATCTATCGCTTCATCCTATACCACCAGACGTGCTCCCTCAGATCCAAGTACATCTTGTTGGCACCAAGATGTTTATAGTACTAAGATCGGTGGGCCTCCTGCATGAACTGCTCCCTGAGCTCTCCACTGGGCACACACAGTCTGGAACCGTGCCTCAAGCACCATCCTCTGCAAGAGTAAACTCACCATCTACTAGCCCTGCTCGAACTTGCTCTCGGATACACCGTAGAACAATATCCTCGAACTGCGTCGACTTGATCCTCTCAATCAAGTCCGACTGAATCTGAAGTCCCTATATCTACATCTGAACTCCTGGCACAATCACCTCAATCCCCAGGCTCTCCATGTCTGCTAGCAAGTGACGGTCCATAGTCAAACACATGGCTGTCGGATACCTACTCAAGGCATCGACAACTACGTTGGCCTTTCCTGGGTGATACTGTAGTGTGATGTCGAAGTCCTTCATCAGCTCTAACCACCTGCGCTGCCTCATTTTGAGCTCCGTCTGTGTAAACACAAACTTCAAGCTCTTATGATCTGTGAAGATCTCCACCCTCTCTCCATATAAGTAGTGTTTCCACAACTTCAAAGCAAAAATTACTGCTGCCAACTCCAAGTCGTGGGTATGGTAGTTCTTCTCATGGGGACGTAACTGCCTGGAAGCATAGGCAATTACCTTCCCATGCTGCTGCAAGACACAACCCAAACCCTTCCCTGAGGCATCACTGTAGATAGTGAACCCTCTTGAACCTGATGGCAATGTCAGAATCGGAGCTGTCGTCAGCCGCTTCTTCAACTCATCAAAAGCGACTTGACACTACTCTGACCAAAAAAACTCTGCATCCTTCCGGGTCAGCCTAGTCAACGGCTATGTAATCCGGGAAAAATCCTGCACGAACCTCCTGTAATAGCCTGTCAGTCCCAAGAAGCTCCTGATCTCTGCTACTGAACTCGGTACCAACCAAGCCTCAACTGCCGTGATCTTCTTCGGGTCCACTGAGATCCTATCTCCAGTCACCACATGACCCAAGAAGTCAACTCTGTCTAGAAAGAACTCGTACTTCGAGTGCTTGCCATACAGCCTCTTCCTCCTGAGTGTCTCCAGAACCACTCTCAAGTCCTCCTCATGTTCCTCCCCAGTCTTCGAATACACCAGGATATCATCGATGAACACCACCATGAACTTGTCTAAGTACTGGTGGAACACCTTGTTCATCAAGTTCATAAACACCGTCGGGGCATTGGTCAGCCCAAACGGCATAACCAAGAACTCAAACTGACCATACCGCATCCTGAAGGTGGTCTTTGGGATATCCTCCTTCTTCACCTTTACCTGATGATAACCTGATCTCAGATCAATCTTCGAGAAAACCTGAGCTCCGCTTAACTGATCAAAGGGACCATCAATCTGCGGCAGTGGGTATCTGTTCTTGATCGTGAGGTTGTTGAGTGCCCTGTAGTCGATACACATCCATACCGACCCGTCCTTCTTGGGTACAAAGAGTACCGGAGCACCCCAAGGTGAAGAACTCGATCGAATGAAGCCCTTGTCCTGCAGCTCATCCACCTGCTTCTTCAATTCCACCAACTTACTGTTGTTTACTTGATAGACATGTTGAGAAATCAGTTTCGCGCCTGGAACCAAGTCTATGGAGAACTCAACATCCCTGTCCGGTGGAAGTCCTGGCAACTCCTCCGAAAAGACGTCCATAAACTCTGCAATCAAAGGATGGGGAACCGCCTGCTCCTCGACTGAAACTCTGCAAAAAAGCTCGTTGCTCCGCTCCGTCTGCCGTCGGGTGAACTCAAACTCTGGATCTTCCGACGCTCCGAACAGAACTCTACCCCCACGACAATCTATGCTGGCGTGATGTCTACTAAACCAATCCATACCTAATACGATATCGTAGTTCGGTAGTGGCATTACGAGCAGACTCACCTCTAACTCTCGGCCTCCTAAAATAACACTCTGCCCTCTGCAAACATCACTCACGAGGATAATACCACCCCGGTCGTGATCTTGCAGGTCCTAGGCAATGATTCAGATACTAGGCAGTGTTTAACAGCAAATGATACAGACATAAAACTGTGGGAAGCCCCGGAATTAAATAAGGCGAAAGCTGGAATGGAGTCGAGTAGAATAGAACCTGCGATCAGCTCCCCAATAGCCTCTGTATCCTCGGCCACCATGGCGAAAGCTTGCCCCTGCTGGCCTCCCCTGGCCTGCTGTTGATGCTGCACGAACTGCTACTGCTGAGAGAAATTGGGAATGACGGGGGAAGGTCTCTGTACAGGCAGAGGTGCACCTCCAATGTAGCAGAAATGCCAACCTGAGTCGGCACAACATGAGCTGCAGTCTCGAGGCCCTGCTGAACAGGACGAGAGGTGGCCAACCTCTCGATAGTATCCCCCGGACCGGAGTGATGAGATCGTGTCTCCATAACCATCATAAAGACATATAAAAAATAAGAAGCAATTACTGAGAATAAAGTAAAAAATTAAAGGATGACAGTTTATATTCAAGGGAAGACAATAAGCAGCAAATTTAGATAAAAGGAATATGATTAAGAGTTTTTCCTATGTGATTGAGTACCTTCAAAAATATCCTAATCCTACTGCAGGCTGCTGTGATACTCTAGTTCGAATACCACTGCAATTCTAAACTGGACCTGTATGGGCCGCCACTAAAAATGTGTCACGACCCGCATCCAGTGTAGGGGCACGAGAAGTGGTTACGTCCAGCCTACGTCGCAGTGTCGGCAGTAGAATGCTGTCCTAGGTCAACATCTAACAGTATAAGGTACCTGTACAGTATATACACTCCAAATGGAGGTGACAATATAAAGTACAACTCAATCACAACTAAGGAAGAAAGTACGATAAGATAGATAGATGAAATTAATAGAATCCACAGATGATAAATACAAGATAAGAGAGAGAACTAAATATCTAAGATAAACAACTCCACAATATCCAGAATAATAAATCCCCAAATAAGTACAAGTGTATCCAATAAGACATGATGGTAAATAAGATACTGGCCTAGCTAACTAGCCTAGACAACTGGGGTAATATCCTCTGCAAGTGTTGGGTCCTCCTAAGAGTCCAACTCACGTGTGTCATCTAGGCCTGCTCCATTATAAGTGGGACACAGCTCCTCAAGGTCATCTGTAATATTTCAACAGGTCCAGTCAGGACATGAGCTAGCACAGTACATCTCACGCAGTTCATATCATGACAGGAATATAATACATGCAATAGAGAAAGATACATGAAACGCCAAGAATATACATAAAGTAAAAGAGAAGACTGTAAAGAAATATCTACTATAAGTAAAGAGCTACAGTAAACTAGTGATTTAGAGTACAAGATAGACATGTGAACGGCTTGATAATAAACATGAGAGGTTGTACATGGCTACAATACTTTGGAAATATCTACATGACTATTTCTACTCTCCCATCCCCAATCAATACACAAGGATCCGTTCAAGTTATATTACTGTACATGATTTCATATGGGGGCCCATAAATGTGTGCACATGAATATAAACATGGGGGCTCCGTGAACACGAGAGTACATGAATCACGAGAGTGCATATGAATGGTGAAAGCACAGGAATACATGATGAAAGTGAAACGCACATGACATGATGTATCCGATGCTTTCGAGGGGGATAACATCGTATAAAAAGATCCATATAGTACTAATTCGTGTTTCCATCGTGACAGCATCAAGTAATCTAGAGCAAGAATATAGTCCTATCAAGTATAAAACGGTCAGAGAATGTACTCGCCCGATATCCTGATTATCTGAATAAAATACTGCCTGAGGAGAGGTGTCTGGCTCCTAATCAGAACAACACAAGTCACAACATATCTAAATTGATAAAATGAACTGCTACGATGCATTCTACATGATGTTTGTGTCAATCTAGGCTAAAGTCAATCTTTGGTCAACTCTAGTCAACTACTCTAGTCAAACTAGGTCAAACCTAACC
The DNA here is from genome assembly GCA_029216955.1 of Iris pallida. Lineage (NCBI taxonomy): Eukaryota > Viridiplantae > Streptophyta > Magnoliopsida > Asparagales > Iridaceae > Iris > Iris pallida. The sequence goes on from JANAVB010020624.1 coordinate 74,229, forward strand.
CAAACAAGTCTCACTAAGCCTAACCAGTCTATCCTAGCAAGCACACATCATTTACAAGTCACACACGCTAACATAACCCAACACTCATGTGTATACATTCCATATACACATAAACTTGCACATTAGGATACACATAGGCTATATTACATAGGCTATAAGCCATATACACATATATAGACAACTCACATATTTAATTACCACATTCACATATCCACTAAATTATATAGGCATTATATATTTATATGCATATTACATATTCACACACAAGATTATAGATATTATAAAAAAATATATATACAAAATAGAGAGAGATATAGTGTCATGTATATATATGTGTGTGTGTGTGTCCTATGGGTGAGTATGTCAATCTTAGTTTGATTTCAGTTTAAGTGAGTGTGTGTGGAGATAGGGTGTTAACAATGTATTCTCAGCTTGTACCCATGTGTGAGTGTCAATATATAACATTTTAGTTCATCTGTGTGTGTGTCAATAGGGCATATTCATGTGTGTGTATCCATATTGCTCTCAATTTTTCAGGTTAATGTGTAAGAGCGTGTACAGTGCAACAATGGATAGGAATTCAGATGTGTGTGTGTAGATACATAGAAATCAATGTATGTACACAAAATCAGTGTTGCATTGCTCAGATTTCAGTTTTAGTATTCTATGTGTGTACATGAGTGAATGGGAAATCCTCATAGGTTCCAGGTTTTGCATAAGTGCATGAGTGTGTGTGTGAATATTGTTCTCAGATTTTGTACAGACAAATCAGTAAACCACATGGAAATTTCAATTCTCAGGAAAAAAAATAGTGCATATATATAACAGTTGCAATTTCTCAGATTTTGTAGTGTGTGTGTGAGTGATACCATGTGTGTGTATGAGCTAACAGTGTGTGTCAATAGAGGGTGTGTGTTCAGTTTCAGGATTTTAGTAAAATAAAAGGGTGTCATGCTTGAGTGTGTGTAAACATATATGAATGAGTGTGTGTGTAGCATAGATGACAGTAAAAGTGTGTGTGTGTGCATATAACCTAGGCTAGGGTATTCTCAGATCAGCCATGTGTGAGTGAGTGATGGGTGTCAATGTAAAAAACAATGTCAATAACAGTAGCTATTTAGTTCTCAGATTTTTGGATGTGTATGAGTGTTAGAAAATCAGTAGGGAACGTAGATTCTCAGTTTAACAGTACAAATGAACATGCATTCTCAGGAAAATTTGAATTCAATTATACATTGAATTCAATTATACATAGCAGTTTTCAGGATTCCAGTTTACATATATCAGTCCCAAATCAATTCAAAAATCTATGAGTCCTTAATCAATATGAACCCTAACATGTATATTAATCCTTACATATATAAGTGAACTATTTATGATAATTAATCATCAACAAAACAGTAAAATAATATATTTCAAATCTCAGATTTCAGTAACAGTGTACTATGTATCAGAATATTAGGGAAAACCAAATTCGAAGTCCAAATTTAACAGATAATCCCAAACTAATGGTTGGTAAACCATGTGTTACATATGAGCATGCATTACAGTGTGTGTCGTGTCCCCAAAGAGGGACACGACGTGTCCAATCAAAATTAACACACACGAATACACAGAACTGTGCACAGTCTCGTGAACGCCTGCACGCGTGTCTAGCGCACGACATACGACACGACACAACACGAGTGCGTGTCCACACACTCGTCTAGGGTAGGGCTATAACCCTGACACCCTGAATCGTGTCCACGAGACACCAAGACACGACAAGAAGTCCGTGTCAGCAGTGCCTGTGGCTTACGTGCACCGTAGGCAATTGCCAGTACGGCCCGATAGCATGTCCGACTCGACACGACGCGACTCGAGACTCGAGGGGGCTTGTGTCAGTTACTGCCCCTCATTCCTCGCCAAGTTGCACGTGTCGAATCGTCGTATCCAAGGAGAAATTCAACCCGAGCAGCAGGACAGTGTTCCGTGGCTGCTGCGACGTGTTCGTGTCCTCGTGTTGACACGACACGACACTAAAATTACCCACAACCGACACGAAATCAAAGACGACCTATAGATCTATAAATCCATTCAAAAATAATTCGAAAATAATACAAAAATACTGAGTGAGGCATTTCATCGAACACCTAGTTCTAGGTTAGGATACGTGTCCGATACGGACACGAAATCAGATGCCATTGACACAAAACTTACACTACAGCTAGGGGATACCTAGATCTAGGATACCATGCAAAGAAAACAGAATTTAATTGCAATTTTAAGGGTTTACCTATAGGGTGTCAAATAACAAGAAAAGCCCCAAATCGATTGATTCCCGTTGCTAGCCAAATCCTCCAAATTGTTCCCAAACTGAAATTACTCTCCATGAATATCAAGTAGAGGCTAATTAGATTCTAATACAAAATATTTAAATCAAAAAGGAATAAAAATGAGAGAGTTATGAATTAGGGAAGAATAGGAATACCTTTCCTTTCAAGAAGTTTGTTCAACACAAAAGAGGTAAGAACAAGTGAAAGAGAAATTTTATAGGGGGACCAATGTTGGCCGGCCACCTATGGCTAAGTTAGGGTTAGGGTTTCATGGCATGGGCCTTGGGCCAAGTTGCATTATTCATGGAAATAAATTCCTAAGTCATAAGTCATTGAACCTATTCATTATTCTTCTATTTCAAACTTGATTCTAAATGACTAAAATTAGGTTGACTTAAGTTAGACTAGGGTCCCACCATGCTAACCAAGTCACCATAGCTAGAGTCAACATCTAGGTTAGTCTCCAATGCCTCAACTAACAAAAGTCAAAAATAATAATTACCACTTCAATAAATCAAAATAAATTCAAATCAACAAAATGACCAAAATACCCTCAAGCTAAAATATGGTAGTGACAATTTTCATGAAAATCTTGTATTTCATGTACACCGCTATTCATTTATACTCTTATGCAATCTTGTACTCTCATGATGACGTGAACAAACATAATAAAAAATTCTTGTACAAGGTAACGTAACTTGACTGGATCCTTATGTATTGATTGGGGAGGGTGAGTAGGAAATGGTTATGTGATCAAAATACCATCTTGTGAAATCTTGTGAAAATTATGTATATGTCCATTGTACACTCAAGTATGATGGAGTTACCCTTGCATTGTCCTAACCCGTTTATATAACCATCTCATGCTCTAAATCACATGTTACATACAGTTCCTACTTATCATGTATACATATATTTCCAGTTATCAAATCTCTATCATTTTCATATATATTTCTTTACAGTCCATGTATCTTACTCTTTTGCATGCTTTATATTTCCCAACATGATATGAACCGCGTGAGATGTATTGTGCTCGTTCTTGTCCTGACTAGACCTGTTGAAAATATTACAAATGATGATGATGACTCCCTACCTTCTATGGGGCATATGAGGGTGACATTCAGGAGGCTGACGAGCATCTAGCTCAGTAGAGGGTGCCTAGTTTAGTCTAGTACTTATAGCTTTCAGTTTGTATCAGATTGTTTCGATTATTAGTTGAGACTTAGTTATATTCGGGACTTATATTTATTTGTGTTGGATATCTATATGTGTGTTGTGATGACTTTACTTATAGGTTCAGTTCTTCCTTTTTATCTTATTCCATATCGTGCTCTATCTTCCCTAGACTTGTGATTGAGATATAAAGTTGAGATGTTATGTTATACCTCCGTGTAGAGATGACAGGTTTATATATCTTGTTGATAGATGTTAGATGACATAGATGACCTATACAGCGTTCTACTATCGACACTGCGGCGTAGGCTGGACGTACCCACGTTCTTGTGCCCCTAAACAGGGTGCGGGTCGTGACACTAATCTTGTCTTAGGATCAATTTGATTTCATGGAGTCTTAGTCTACTCGTGTTGCAAGCAACATGATTGTGCTCCAAAATTCTTGTGACCCTGCTACAAACCTATTTGTGCAACATCACGGTAGTTCCTTACAGCAACGTGAATTATACGCTTTTACTTGCCCTTTCAAATATGACTCAAACATGAACTCATAAACTTATGTCAATGACTTAAACACCCGATGTCACATCTCATGTCGATGTATATGTCTCTGCTATAGTCAAATATTAGGCTCCATAAGAGTTATGTTGCAAACCGTGCAAGTACTTCTTGTAACCCTTGTTTTTGATTTTTTTATATTTTTTAGTTATTTTTTATTTATTTTACATATTTGTGTTAGAGAATAATTTTTTATTTGAATTCCTATAAAAGAAATTATAGATATTTTTAATGACAAAAAAGTTTCTCCAAACTATATTTTCGAAAATTAGATTCTGGGTTTACAAAAATATTGTTTATATTATTTTGATGATATTAATTTTGAATTATTTTTTAATGAAATATTAATAGATTTGATTAATTTAGTTTTAAAATTAATGATCATTAACTTTGCCCAATAAAAAGATTTGCTAAATTATTTTTACAAGATTTAGATTTATGCAAATATACTTTAAATTTTATTTGATAATATTGGATATTAATTTAAATTATTATTATGATCAATTATGAATTGAGATTTGATCAATATAGCTTTGATACTAATTTGATTTAATTTAATGGAAAGATTTATTCATTGGATTTGATCATTCCCTAGTTAGTAAATTGAGTCAATCTCTATCTATTTAAGAAAAACATTTTTTTCTCCTTCCAATCTAATCCTAATTAAATAATTACTACCCATTATATATACCTATTAAATTTGAACATCTCTCATATTTTCGTTTTCAAAATTTCTCTTTTTTGGTCCAAAATAGGTCAGAATTTGTCAAAAATTCAGCCACAATTTTTTAGAAGCTATAGCAACTTCGCGAAGCCGTTGCAACCAACTCCGGACTCCATTTCACGTTCAATTTTTTTGTTAGAACCGTATCGAGGTCAAATTTTCAAGTATATAACTTATTTTCTGTAATTATGAACGTGAATTTCTAAAAAAAATTTGAGCCCCAGTTGTCCTAAAATTGACGTGTCGTACTGTTTTTGAAATTTTGAGAGATCCCAAAATCATTTTTTCGATCCATTTGATGTTTCAAAATGATGACACATAGAACTACAACATATCAATTTTGTAGAAATTAATAAATTTATTAATATTTTATTTAATTTGTAGAACCATGGATGGTTGGTGATTCACCAAATTAGAAGTCGTTAGCCGGAATAACAATAACTTTTAACAAAATTGTGACTCGATGGTGCACGTTGACTGCAACTTAACTCGAGGTAGATACATTACTGCTTCATGTTCTTAGTATATTATAATACTACTCTTTATTGTGTTTTTATTTAATATCCAATTGAGACACGATTGTGACATGATAGGACTTGTTGTACCATGTGGTTATTCGGAAGGAAAAAATGCTAAATAGGTTTGTGAACAAATTCTAATTATTTTTATTGTGGATAGCTAAGTCATACAACTCACATATGGGTTAGCCGTACCTTTATTGTGGATAGCCATCTATATGATGTGTCGTACTAGTCCAGCCATTCACATATCGAAAGGTATTCATACACATTGTCTGTTTGTCTTACTTGTTCATGTTCATTGTCAAGTTATCTTGTTTATACTTGTTCTTACCGGTGGCCCTCTTGTACGTGTTATTATTTTTAGTTCATATACATATTTTCTTTATTGTTATTTTGTATCTCTATTTATTTAGTTTTATTTTGTGCTGAGATACATTATTGTAATAGGATTGTACTTTCCTCCTTTACTGACTGGATACGTTGCAGGTGGGAGGTAGAGTCATTTCGGAGGCCAACCTTAGATTCTAGATAGATTAGGTAGTATTTAAATTTAAATATTTAGCGGGTTTGTTCTCGAATATTAATTTGATGTATTATGCGATTTGAAGATTAATTGAATACCTGTTGTGAATGATCAAATAGATGATTTTGGGAATAAATATTTATAATTGGTTTCGAGATTTATATTAAGGTCTAGACAATGTACTACCATCGATGCTGCGGTGTAGGCTGGACTTGACCATGTACTCGTATCCCGAAAAATGGGAGCGGATCGTGATAAGTTTTTTTTAGTGGCCCATGCAGGTCTATTTTCACAAAAGATTACGAACTCGTAGTAGTGCCTATATTAGTCGTACTACTGTTAACCTATGACTATGAAGTACTCATTCACAATTAGGATTGATTTTATTTTTGACAGAATGACTAGGATTAAGTATACAGTAGGAAAGCCCTTATTCAATTTGACTGTTTGGGTAGTTAAGGTTGCTACATAGGCTATGTGGTTAAGATATTAATAAATCTTGAATTTTAAAGTTAGATGAATTCGAGGAATTTTTCTACGAGGATATATTATTTTGTTTTGATAAGATGGTATGAACAAAGGTGGGTGTACCATTCAATTGGTAAATTAGTTCTTTACTTAATTGTTGAATATTAAAGTTGTTAAATTTTTGATGCTTGAAGTTTAAATTTCTATGTTGATTGATGAATATGAATTTCTTGCTATGATAAGGTTGCAATTTTTGGAAGAAAATAATTTTCCATTGATAAATGATAAATAAAATTATGATAAAAAATGGGAGATTTATTGAATCTAAAATATTGAGGAGATTATGTAAGAATATATTTGAATTTAAAATATTTTGAAGAATTTAAATTTTGAAGAATTTAAATTTTGAAGATTATGATAAGTTTTGATATCAATTTGAAAACTTTGGATATTGAATTATTGATTTAAATTGAATGAATGAAATTGAGAATTATTTTAATATTTTTGAGAATGAACGATTTATAAGATTGACAGAATTTTTAGATTTTGACTAAGGGAATAGACTTGGACACTAATGGGACGTTATATAGGCCAAACTTCTCTAACTGTATTCCTTGATCATATGTTTCTGATTTATCTAGTTATCTAAAAATCATCTGTCTTAGAGCCTTCTAGGATTCAAGCCCTAACCTTAATAATTTGATCAATTTTTTTGCCTTATCTAAACATCATCATATCGTAAAGTCCGTATTAGTTATTTATTTCCCATTGGCCATAAGAAATTATTTTTCCTAAGGGTCAATATTATTATTTCTATTTATCGAGTTTTGAGCCCAACCTAACCTGATTCAATTAATCCACATATTAATCCCAAGTTAGCTTTGATGAAATTCAAGGTATATATGTTTTTCCCTTAATCCTTGAATATCAGAGAACTAGAAATTTGGAAATTTATACTTCTATTGACTTCGGTCCTTTTTTCTTCTTCAAATCGATCATTTAATTCTCAAGAATTGATACTTACACTTAAAGGACATATACCTACACCTTTCTTCTATCATGATCAACTTAGAACTTGGTTAAATTTTTAACAACTCCTTTGAAAATTCTTATGGATAAAGTTGAAAGAATATTCGGTGACTTACTATGACAAGATAGATGTGCACTTCAGCCATTTATCTGAATCATGGAGACTACGGGTTCATTATAGCCAGCAGCGCACTAGCGAGACCTGACGCTAAGTTGAAGTAAATTCAGGTATGCATAGGTTTACGAATATTATTAAAATTGATCCTAATGACATCAATTTGATCTTTGAGTTGTTATGTCAATATTATATAAAGTTTAGAATATTCGATAACCTATTATTATTTGGGTTATGGAACGAAGCGTTCACTGTAGTCAGATGTATACTGACGGGGCATAGATTCTCTGTAAAGTGACATCAGATATATATACGAGTTTTGGATACTAATGAGACTATATCCTTTTTGGCATGTGACTATTGATTTTTTTAATGTCCATAAATCTTTGCACTTTCACTTCAATTTGATTTGGCACCTAGTAGTTTCTTCCTTTCTTACCTTTCCTATTCTCAAATCGTCATTTGGTTTCCTCCTAGTAATCATTTAAAAACCTACTAGTAGATTTTGATTCCATTCCACTAGATTCATGATGATACCTAGATTTTTGATTTTATGATCATGTCTAAATGATTTTGGCTAAGTAGTTGATCGTGCCAAAACGATTTCGATTTTGATCGTTCTTAAATGGTTTTTAATCATGACTAGACTATTTTGGCTATATTTCTGATCGTACCAAATCACATCTTTTTGTAAGTTTTGATTCTATTGACGATCATGCCTAATTCATTTTGATCTTTAATAGTATCATTTTTATATGATTATGTCCTTAGTCATGTCTAATTGTACCAATGAAATTTCGAGGACGAAATTTTTCTAAGGTGGATAGCTTTGTAACCCCTATTCCTAATTTTTTTTAAATTTTTTAGTAATTTAATTTATTTATTTTAAATATTTGTATTAGAGAATAAATTTTTATTTGAATTCCTATAAAAGAAATTATAGGTATTTTTGAATGACGAAAAGGTTTTGCCAAATTATATTTTCAAAAATTAGATTTTGGGTTAACAAAAATAATGTTTATATTATTTGGATGGTACGAATTATTAATTTGTATTATTATTAATCAAATATTAGATTTAGATTTGATTAATTCTGTTATATAATTAATGATTTTTTTTTGACCAATAAAAAGATTTGCTAAATTACTTCTATAAGATTTGGATTTATGCAAATATACTTTAAATTTATTTGATAATATTGGATATTATTTAAATTATTATTATGATCAATTATGGATTGAGATTAGATCAATATAGTTTTGAGATTGATTTGAATTGAATTTAATGAAAGATTTATTCATTAAATTTAATCATTCCCTAGTTAGTAAATTGAGTCGATCTCCATTATTTAAGGAAAGCCTTTCCTTCCCTTTCAATCTAATCCTAAATAAATAATTACTACCCATTATATATACCTATTAAAGTTATGAAGAGCTCTCAATCTAAAGATTCTCTCATATTTTCTTTTCTAAATTCTCTTTTTTT